>JAHZNP010000695.1:0-40880 GCA_020615345.1 Triops cancriformis
CGGTAACTGCGGTGGTAACTGCAAGGGCTACGCTTCTAATGGTAGGTGCTGCTTGGTTACTTCTGCCAGCTCGGGAAGACTCGGGAAGACTCTGGAAGGTTCTGGAAGACTCTGAAGGCTCGGGAAGACTCGGAAAGACCCTGAGTCTGATTCTTCTTCATCCTTTTATACTAGTCACATATAGGCTATTCATTATGGGACTCGAGATTCAGCTTCGGCACCCAAGACCGTAGCCTTGGCACGAGGTGCTTCCGCCTCACTTTATTAGGCCCGTTGACAACAATTATCGCCCGGCTTATCTTTTGGGGTTAGTTTACTTAAGTGAACAACATTTACTAGAACTGTTGGGGATACAACATGTCGATTCCTTGAATCGTTCACTTAGGTCTCTCGTTATCTTGTTTTGAGTTTTCCGCGCTTTTACTATTTCTATGTTTTCTAATTTCACTACCCCTTTACAATTCTATCCAAATACGACAGATTCCGTCAGGAAATTACTGGTAGGGTATGAGTTCTTAGGGTCATATATGAGGCTTCGACTGTGGAAGCGAAATGGGGAACTATAAAAAAATATCGCCACGCGACTGGATGAAAACAAAATATCTTATTGGGAAAGCCTTGCTGTGTCTCACGGGAAATTCGAAAAAGCAAGGACTGGGACACCGCTCGCGCAATTGCAATTTCTTTAGTGTAGGGATTTTGGCTATGGTCGTTTTTTATAACAGCACCCTACATTACAGTAATGAGCAAAAAAATGTACTTGCCAATTCACAGAGGTCTAGTTAAGCCTCTCGAGGCTGATTTACTTTCATTAAAGGGTGAAGGGGCTTGAAGCTTCAACCAATCCCTGTCCATACAAAAAGGTAGACCGCGAAGTTTGAAACAAAATGTTATTTAAATAGTGTATAAACAATACAGTGAAAGATGTAGAAGTATTGACGGTCACAGTTCTTTAATCCTGTGTTGGCTGCACCATATTTTAACTGTTGCTTGGCTCGCATTTCTTGTCATTCTTGTAAAGACAGACGTCGCAATTCTTGTAAAGATAGACGGGGCATTTTATAGCCTTTTCCACTGGCTACTCTGAGAGTAGTTGAGAAGCACTCTACTCTGTCAAAGGGTACTCCGAATCTGCGGATCAGCCGCGAGATCTCGGATTAGTTACTCCGAGTGGAGGGCGCTTATGATTATCAGAGTAAACGACAGCCATAGTCTACTTATGTATGCTTTTTTCCCGCGCAACTTACAATTTTTAGAATGTTTTACTAAAATAAATGGCGGTTTTTCAGGACTTTACCGGGACTTACTTAACCTGTTAACAAAATTATTAAACTGAGCCTCTATGTTGAACAGATATACTACATATTTCACAATGAATAATTGCACACATTTTGTATAAAATTTGAATTCTGGGTTTGTAACTCTTCGCGTGTTTTTTGTCGCCCCTTCCTTAATTAATTTTGTCTATTTTTCCAACCAATTCATTTAAGTCAGTCGGAACTTTTGCTCAAAAGGCGAAATTCGCTTTCAAAATTCGCGGTTGGCCTTTCACTTCGTAAACGATTGGTAAAGCCCTTTCGCCCCTTAATGAAAGTAAATCAGCCTCGAGAGGCTTAATTAGACCTATTTGATTTGGCAAGTAATTTTTTTTTGCTCATTACTGTACTGTGGTAGGCAGATAAATGTACCCCGAGTAAACCGCAGAAGTCTAATTAAGCCTCTTGAGACTGATTTACCTTCATTAAGAAGGTGAAGGGACTCGAACCCAAACACTTGCAAAGTGACAGGTAAGCCGCGCACTTCAAATGCATGCACACTACCGAGTGCGTAAATGACACTTTTGAACTAAAGAATGAGTTGCCACCGGCTGATTTAAGACGTGATATTTGGGCGCGTCTTTTAAATTTTGTTACCAGTCGCTTTCAGTTTCAAAGTTAGACCGCTATGTTTTGACTCTTTTGAATTGAAACAATGTGATTATTTTTTGAGACAACGTTGTGCAGGCAATTAGAATCAAGCAAAGAAATGTCTTTGCATGGGCGCAAAGTTTTTGAATGGACAAATAAGGAAGTAAATTCATTTAAATGTTAAATAAATTTATTTAACAAACAAAATTCATCAGTTGTTAGCTATCAGTTCAACAGAATGGGTTTTCACCCAAAGTTCTAGTTGCAGGATGAGAAGTGTAATTTTAGGAAGAATTCTGCTAATATTTTGTGATGCCGACGTTATTTTCATTTACAGTTATGCATTTGAAGTGCGCGGCTTACCTGTCACCTTGCAAGTGATTGGTTTGAGTCCCTTCACCTTCTTAATGAAGGTAAATCAGCCTCAAGAGGCTTAATTAGACATCTGCGGTTTGCTTGGGGTACTTTTACCTGCCTACCACAGTAGAGGAGGGATGGGACAGTTCACACGTAGGACAAACCGTACAAAAATCATTACTAATGAAATACGAAAGTTTTGTTCTGAAAAAAAATTGCACACTTAGTAAATACGACGAAGCTCACATGGGGAAATTTTTGCCGAAAAATGTTAAACCGCTTTTGAAAAAATAAATAAAAACTAAATTTTAGGCACTTTTTGTAAGAAAGGGGTCCTGTTCATTTCGTTGTACCACTCATAATATGTATCTAAAAATAAAGTAAAAATTACTTTTATGTAGCTGACAAGTTAGGGAATCACCCCTCCAAAGGTTTGTTTTAAAATCGATGTCCTGATTTGTACGAGATTGTATACTCCAAAGTGATGATTTAGTACGCTTTGGACAGAGCCATTTTTACTACAGAAAAACATGCTGTTGGCAACGCTGCGCACACGCATGCAGCTCACAGCTGACAGCTCGAGTTAAGCCAAGGTTCATGGAAACAAGGTTAGCTCAATAGGAGGAGCGTAACGGATTAAGCACTTCAGCCCCGCCTGAAAATGACGTAGATAATTTATTTTCAATGCGCCTTTTTTAAGCATACGGAGCTACTGTAGGCATCGACCTAACTAAAAAGTGAATGCTTTTCACATCTGACGTTTCACATTGTCAACTAAACTTTTATTTTGCTGAACAATACATTCCAATAATAACACTGAAAAAATATTGTTTTTAATTGAAGTTAAATGTTATGACTTTTACGACCTTTATTACCTTCTAGACTAACGCTTACTTGACCAATATTTTGTTTTTAATATGAGATTACTATTGTGATTCACCTTGTGAATCCCTTTCGCTCGTAAACATTACCTTTTTGCTTTCAATACAGTCAGTCATAATCTAAGATCCACATTATTACAAGCATTTTTCTTCGCTGTGGATATCTAGACCAGACGTTTATCATTTCGTTTGTTCTAACGTACAGTGCCAAACGTCAGATTTCCTGACGTAGTTTATACTCAAATCGAGAGAACACCGTGCACTAGTAACCTAATTGGTAACGTACGTTTTGTATGGTGAAGTTCAAAGTTGATTCAAATTCTTGTTGAAGCGAAGAAATGAAGAAAAATAAATTAAATAATAAATTAGTACGAAACTTGCATGAACGAAAGCAAATGACGTACTAATAATCTCTTTCACGGAACTAAATATTTTAAAAGTTAGTAATTCAGGATGACTCACACGTTTAAAGATAAACGTGGATATGTACTGTACTGTAGATGGGGTATGCCTTACAAACTATTCGTATTCTCCCTCCTTGCCAAAGGCCATGCATGCTCATTGGTATAAATGACATACGTCAGAGGAGAAAGCAAGCCCCGTAAACCCCGCCTATTGAGCTAACCTTGTTTCCATGAACCTTGGAGTTAAGCCCCGCTCCTAAAACGTTGCCTTTTTTGTTGTCAATAATCATTTTGACAAAATCGTGCGTTTCCTTGCACTAACTGGAGCTAGGATTATTCCCATATCAAGAGGGAGTATAACTGTAAGTTTTCGTTTAGATATTTTAAGTTTAATATGTATTTTTATAGAAAGTGCAATCGACTAGTTTTCTTATGGCAAAAGACACGGTCAAATCGCACTACACCCAAGTCCAAATTGTATCCCCGGTTTCTCGTTTCGGACAGTCGAGGTTGCCTCCAGTTTTCATGTTTGTTTGGTCTTATTTTTAGTGTTCTTCAAGCGTACAATACCTCGTTTGATAGCCAGGACACCAGGCCATCTGGCGAGTATAGTTTTAGGCTACAGTTTTGTCTCCACGTGAAGTGAAAAATAAACTACAGAAAAGTGTCCAGACTGTCCCATCCCTCCTCTACATGGGTAGGAATAAAAATGCGTATGGCAATTTTTAGATAGTAGTGCATTTACACAGTGCGCAAAGATACATATAGAACAACTGTAATAGACATAGAATAATGGCAACGATCGCAGAACTTCCAAAAATTCAACGGACATTGGAACGGCGATGCAAAATAAATTTTCATACTGTGACACTGCGCTCATTGATATAGATTTACTGGGCCCTCTTGTTTCTGCTCATGTTCTTTATGATATCGGCTCAAAGTTCACAGGCACAACGACAGCTCGGACTTCGAGCATTATTTTTCTTCAAGACTCGATGACTCAATAGGTTAAAATTTCGATTAAAAAAATAAACTGCCTGCCGTCCCATGCAGCCATTCATGAGACTTAGGATAGTAAATATGAAGCTTATCGTTGTTTTCTCCACGCTGAACTTACAAGAATTTCTGTAATGAAACCAATTCGCCTGTTGCCCTCGAACCGTGTACCCAAAAAACTATTAACTCTGTTTCCATGAGTTTCAGAGATGAATGGTTTTCATATGCACTATTTACGGAACTTCGTCGTCTTCGTTTTGGTAGGCTACGTAGCGCACGGACGATTTTTCCTTCATCAGCAAGGACTAATTAAACAAAACAAAAAAAATCGGGAAAAAGTTTATGACGTTGTAAGCAAATTACCTGGTTTTCTTCTTTTGACGGAGGTGACTTCAAGAAATACATCAACGGAGCGTACAGGAAGTTAATGATACCGATGCCGAATAACATCCAGCCGAATCCGATTGATTGGACCAAGGAACCACTCAATGCCGGCCCTATAATAACAAACTGACACTTGCACTCTACTAGTCCGGTAGTTTACTAACCAATCGCGTATCCTAGACAGAAAGCCACATCTCCGATAGCATAGACGGAGCCATAGACGGAGGCATGTCTTAAATCAACCAAATATCCTAACTCGGGCATCATCGAACTGTCTACCATTCCTATTGCAAAGCCCAAGCCAGCATTGGGCAGTATCAAGTCTTCAATACGCCTAGCGAAAGGAATCTACAGAGTTAGATACACAATACTGAGTGATGAGTTGCCAAGGAATCGCTTAGAAAAGGAATGAGTATTACGCTTATGAGGCAAATGCCGATGACAAGTAACCCTATCAGGGAAGCTAGCCATCGGCCCATTTTGTGACCCAACGGTCCGAATAGATTGGTTCCAATAAGATATGCAATGGACGCAGGTAGGAAGGCAGCACCTAATTGCCATCGTGGAGCGGACATAGTATCCATCATCCAGAGGGGCATAGAAGGCTCCAACATAGCTATCCCCATATTAGCAAAAGTAATAGCACCTTCAATGAACAGTTTACTACAAAAAATCCTTGCCAAATTTATACCAATGCTTACCAGCTGCTACAATGATATAAGGATCCGATACCAAAGATTTCATGGAAGGAGGGTTCTCTGGTTGCTTAGCCACACCAGGCTGCAACACCAATAATTGTAGTACTGGAAAGGAACATTACATAAGATCTTTTTTAAGGGAGAAAGGAAAAATCATCATACGTCCATCCAAAAGGGCCAAACCAGCGAGAATTAGGAAAGGCGCTGTTTTGCCAACAAACTGGTACATAACTCCGCCGAACGGTGGTCCAATAAGTACTCCTAACGCTAAGCCTCCTAAAGCTAGGCCCATGGCATTGCCACGTTCTTTGTCGTCTGGGTAGCAAGCTGCCAACATTCCCATGCCTAAGAAAGGGGAAAAAATAAAGGTTGGCTTAAATATACTTGCTCTGAGCAAGTCCCTTACCCGATACGGACGAGCAAGACGAGCCAATACCCTGGAGTGCGCGGGCAATGAAAAGCACCGTGAAAGATCTTCCAAACGCGAAAACTACAATTCACGTAAGAGAGATAACATAAACAAAGCTTAGCTGAATAAAGAACAATAATTACTGATCGTAGATAGGAACATAATGATGAAACCAGCGAACATCGGGATGCTGTATCCAATCCTGAAAAAAATAAGAATTCAAGCTTCAAATTTCGGCGCATTTTATCTCCGTACAAAAAGCGTGGCCGATTTTCGTCGTGTTCAAGCAGACAGAACGTAATTAAGCAAGCTTTGTCGCGATTTTAGGATCTTATAATTTTTTCGGAACTAGTTTTTTTTGTGTGTGCAGCTCAAGCAAAGAAATAGGATAAGGGGAAAGATACACTAAGAGACAAGAGGATTGATCTTCTTGAACAAAATGTAGCAAGGGACTTTTCCTAGAAATTTGCAGTCAAGCCAACTAGGATTAGAAATTCATCAAGTAACCTCACAACCCCAGAAGCTTATCAACCCTTGCATAAAAGCTACATTTAACGAGCAGAAGATTACAGAAGAGGTTTTATTCGAAAGGCCGTTTTTGACCTTAAGCATAAATTTCTTGGGGGGAAATGGGAACTTAAATAATATGAATAGTTTTTATACCTGTTGGTTAACGGGCCCACAAAGGGATTTGCAATGAGCTGTACGAACGCTTTGGAAGCGAACATGATTCCCACTTCCACATTTTCGCTCACCAGTTCGTCATGCTTGAGTTTTTCTTTCAGATCTTCGGGGCTCAGTGTGGTGGTACTTAACGTAGCTGCACAGGGGAAGGCGGCCAGTAATGTTGCATTTACTTCCGAAGGGCCTGGATCGAAGGGCGTTGTGTTCTCAGGCTGTTCCGTGGATAAAATCGAAAACGTTGAGTCCGTCACGGACGGCGGAGAATCGAAGTCATGGTGATGCCGAATTGCGTACAGAAATTCCGGAATGATGGGTACTTAATGGTCAAAAGTTTCAAAAGAAAGGCAAAGAGAAGATTACTTCTAAGAATCAGCCTTCAGTATTCAAGATTATTGTCACTCCAACTGGAGGTTACTCACCTACTGTGGTGAGTAGCATATTGTCCAATAAAAGAGCAATAGCCACAATCACCAGTACCAAACGTCGGGATTGGCGGCATTCTTGTAACCACTTGCCCATTCGGAATTTCCATTCCGTAGGTCCTCCACCACTAGGAGGTGGTGACATGGCTTCCGATGACATGGCACTAAAGATTTTAAAAGTTAATGTTTTCAATTTTTCATGACTGAAATCAGTAAAAGTGGAAAGGGTTTACGCAGTTTTTACGAAATTTATGTGAATATAATTTATATTACATGTGATTATGATTTATGTTCGTATGTTAAGATGTAAATAACACCTAACTAGATTTCTTACTAAAATGAAAAATTGTCCAGCCGATGTGGCAATACGTCATGGCATAGCTAGCACGGAGGCTTGGCACGGCACAGACATCCCTTCAGACGAGCTACAGGTTGATTGCGTGTAACTGGCTCAACTTGGTATTCAGCATTCACATTGAATGTGCCTTTCCGCCCAGCAAGGCAAGTGCCAATCTTGACTTGATAGGCCTCATTACGGAGTGAGCACACGGTTGAAAGGAAGCAGGGATGAAGGGTGAACAATCCAAGACTAGATTGCACGATCCCCCTTTTCATTGTTAGCGGAGACGAACAAAGGGAAAGAAAAGCCGTAGTCTACAGATAGCCCGGTGCAGCTTTAATTGACTAGATACTAATAAAAACACAGCTTCCTTGTTCTCATTTTAACCGCACTATGACAAAGAAACGGCCCTTGGTGTCAGGTGAAGACTTGTTTTTGTGCTAGGGACACATTGTCTGTCATGTAGCTCCTGTACCAGGTTAGAATTTCAATTGGAACTCATTACGCTCAGTTAATGACAGTCCCTTAGAAAGGATGAGTAGCCTAAAAAAAACTAGCTAATGACTGCAATAAAAAGCAGGTCATATTTTATCACCAGTTCTGAGTCATTAAAAGTAAGTATGCTTGAGCTTGGAGTGGAAATTAATAGCAATGGAGAAATCGGTACTACTGCATTTGTGCTCTTTCACCTTCACTTTGGTAACTATAGCTGTATTTCTTTCTCTTGAGTCAAGACTGCTATGGCAATAAAAGGGGAGCACGGAAGCTTTTAGTAATTTTTCTTCGCTAAACCAAATTCGGGGCCGTTTTCTGTGATCTTTTTTGTTTTGTTACGAAAAGAGAACACCTAACGCGCTTGCTAAATGCTAACCTTTCCCAGGCTCCCTGTCAGATCTCTATTCATTTGTTCAGTTTAATGCTTGCGCTTTTATTGGCTGAGTGCAAGGATCCATCAGCTGGAAATCCTGACTTTCTCTCCTACGGTTCGTCCGAGCCATTTTAACCGTAATGTCTCGTACAGTGTACTGTACATTGACTAGCTATAAATTACCATACAAAAACACTTACGAGACGCCTGGAACAAAGAAATGAGAAATAAGAACTTGTGCAGTACTTACAATCACTAATCAAGCAGCGTCTCAGCAAAGTAAACGCTTCCGCTAAGTCATGGTCCCTAGACGTTGAGAAAAAAAAAGATTGCTGGAAAAAAAGGGATACAATGGACGGTACACGCGTCAACAGTGAGTCGTACCCTTCAAAAAAAGGAAGTAAAAAAACATAGTGAGCGTTTATGGAATATCGATTATCCGAAGACACAATGAACAAGTTATTGGACCATTTCGTATGAGATCTCTGGAAAAGGAATTGCCGTGAGGCATACCCTTAGGGAAATATGATCATAGTTAACGGGATGGACAGTGGACGGTTCGCATCATAAACCTGGCATAAGCAGTTTCGAGCCACAAGCCTATCGATTATGCATTCAACAATACACGCAACGAATAAAGATGGTCAAAGAAATCAAATTGTACCTGTATCAGGGATTCCGACGCGGAATGCAAACGCTCTAGATTTCGTTTCCTTTCTAGGCTAGCGGAAGAGAAGATTCAGAATTGGGAACATATAGATAGTAATGACGAAAACTTGTGGAGCCTTGAAAGAGTGGCACGATCGAGCGTCTTCGACTTATGACTTAACTCCACAAGCACCAACTACCAACTATGTGTTTACCGGGCAACGTCGAGCGGGAGACTGAAGCGTCGTCGACGTCGCCTACTCTCTATAAGGCCTTCGATGCTTTTGAAGCTCAAGGATTTTCTTTGATAGTCGTACTACTAGTAGTAAGGTACTTTTTCTTACATTGAACCAAGGATTCAATACGTGTAAACCCGCCTCCAACCCACTTGGAGTGCTGCAAGTTCGCAACGCAAAGAACACCCTGGACCCCTTTTATATCGAAGAGATAAAGTGGAAGGAAGGGGAATACCAGGCCCCTCCTACCAATTTACTATGGCGCGCACTGACACAACGGACTTCTCTCCTTTTTATTTGACTTATGAAGGGTTTTTTCTTCTTACTACCACCTTGAGTGATCTATAGCACCTGAACACGCTTTCCGAGCAACAGTGTCTAATGATCTTCGATACGCCTTCCTTAGTGCCGACGTTTTAGCGTTCAACCGCAATAGATAGAAAATTTCTGTAGGGTTACGGATGTCAAGGAGCTTGGTTAACGTTTTATTGTGTTAGATTCTACAAAAAAATAGTTGCACCGTGCGAGGAGTTCCCCAATAATGGGACACTGAAACCCCGATTGGGGTAGCAGGATGAAGGGCGAGTCACCTGTTGACTTTGAGACGGTGAAGGCGAGTACCAATCATTATAACAAACAGAAAAACCTGACAGACATCTGGCTTCTCACACCCTACTTTAGTCGATAGCTTTTTTGGTGAATGACTAGACACTGACCCCTAAATGCTTATTCAGTAAACATTTCTTTTTCCTCACCACGGTCGTCTTATATCTTGTTTGGGGAACAAGGAGCTTCAATTAGAGTGTAGTGATTTCTTTTATCCGGTCTTATGGACTGTATAGTAGCCCTTGTATATCTTTGAGGGGAGAAATTCTGTTGCTGCTATAAGATAACGTGCTACAACACTGAACTTGCATAACATTAATATACGTACAATCTACGAGATGTTAACTTAAAATATGGTTGAAAAGTATTAGGTATTATACTTGATAACTCCCTAGGAATTCGTTTCATAAGTTATCTACCAGTAAACCGCGTAAACGAGAAAATAGCATACGTCTCACCCTTTCTGTCCGTTTCGAGACAGGAAAAAAGAGGAGTCCATTGGCTTATTGGGCATACCATTCATAGATTATATGAAGCTTTCCACCGTGTTGGCGGACAAAGAAAGCTGGCATGCTGAAAAGGAGTGGGCTGGAGATCTATTTCTGCGCAGATATAATACCGACGAGGACAAAGACAACCTCATTAATGTGCACCAGTTGGGATGACTACCGTTAACCCGGTCTTTGAACAATGAAGCAGTCCATAGTTAGACATAGTCTGTCCTCTCTTTCAACTCCGACGCGTACCAATATGTGGCGTCCACACAGAAAATATGCCCGGCAATATAAATTGACAATATTCATATTAACGAAGCAACCCTACGATCAAGTCGTGCGACGTGTCCTAATGATCCAACGCGTGCCTAAACCTAGCATTACCTAGACACTTGGCAAAGTCGCCGATTAGTATGGAAATCGCGCTCATACTAGTTCCCGTGCCCGTGGGAGGTTCTTCGGAATGCAAATTGACCACGTATTTGTCGTTCATTATAGGTCACGTGGATGACGCGCTTTTAGCATGAATCGCACGATTGAACGCGTCATTTTCAAACAGAGAGAGCAACAGCAGTTGGGCGTCCCCTGGAAAATAAATTCTCTCCCTTTTCGCGGATTCATTAATGGAAGTGCGATACAAGTGGCTCGCGTTTAGGAAATAGAAGGAAATGTAGGCAAGACCGGGAGAAAAGGCACAGCACTTTACACATGGTAACGCAGGTTAAAGGTTACTGAATGCGATTTTCTACGGCTCAGCGTACACATTGAGACCAGTCGACCTCCTGCGCCCCTTCTTTCTAGCGAGCAGTTGAACTGCAATTACGGAAAAAGAAGCCAGGCCAGCCAAGCAAAGAGCAGACAAGAACTTTCAGCAGGGGAAAAAAAAGAAACAAAAAAATAAGTTGATAAGAACCCGAAGAGGGAAAAAGTCTTCAGATTGCAATGTGGAAGGAGATTTTCCTTCCCAAGCAAGCGATGGAACAAGGGGGCCCGCCATTTTCCCTAATTCGGAGGTAGCAAAGAAAGAGAGAAAGTTTATTACGTCTCACAAAATGCGTTATGATTTCATCTCCTCAAAATTGAAGCATATTTTTAATCCTACATCATGAAACATCTTACCCGTTAACCTTCGCAGTTGGCCTTTTCTTCAAAGTGTGCCCGGTTGAAAGTACCGTGCCGTACTGTAATTACAACTCGCCCATCTGTTGCATGGACCGACGCGAAGACATTTCCACAGAGAGAAAAGCTGGAAGAACGTTCATAGTGAAGTTATGAAGGGTAGAAGAAGCGTACTAAGACGTATTGCCCAGCACCCTAAGCCGAGATAAGACGTACTCCATATATCCTAGATTTCATCGCCCGGCGTTTTACGTACGACAGCGGCGAGGCCGGCCCTAAGTCTCCTGGTACCTTCATCGGTCCCATGATTACGTTCATTCCATAGCTCCAAGCCCCCCACCTCACCCACTAGAGAGCTTACAAGTGACCATTGTTCTTCTTCCAGTTGCCATCTGACTTGTTAGAATCATAACTTCTTCATAGGTCTGCTCAGAATGTCTGCCACCGAGCTTTTAAAAACAAAGGACGATGTGAACAAATACGCCCAGCCAGATTTTGTGTCTTTCATCACCCAAATTACTTTTTTCCCTTCCTTCCTTGCTGTTCTTTTTTCGGATCAATCACTTCTTCATGAAGGCGATATATAGAGTCCAATGAAGCACAGTCTCCTCTTGTCATGCACTTTCATCCGGATCGATACGGCGAAAGTGGAGTAGCGTAAGGACCTTTTTCCATAGTGAAACTGAAAACCTTGCACGAGAATCCAGCTCGCTATGCTATCCATCAAAGAGTGTATGTATGTCCAGTGAGGTTTACGTGAAAAAAGTGGACTACGTGAAGAGAAAAAAAAACACCGTCTATGTGAGGTGACTTATTGGCAAGCTAAGAAGGACCGAACTGCAGTTGGCACTTAGGATTAGCCGAGCCAGTCATTGTTTACAATACATACATTTTCTTTTATTATATTTCTTATAACATTTTTTCTTCCGCTCTACATAAATGGATCTTCAAATATCGTGCAAAAAAATCAATCACAGTTTGTGTGTGCGTCTTCCCTCCAAAAATCCCCCAGAAATAGAACACAGAAACAAAAAAATACCATAACAAGGAATGTTTCTTTACTTCTTATAAAACGCTATAGTTAGTTTTCTTTAGCTTTCGCGGCTAAGTCGACTTAAGCCTTAAGGCAAAATGGGGAAACCCGAGTGGTTTCGGTGTTGGTGACAGACCAGGAAATCGGCTACGAACGAGCTCCGTAAATCGGGCAATAAACTAAAAGAAACGATGGCTTGCTGTGACTGCGGTTGGGGTGTTGGTCCGAATTCAATGGTGGTGGGAGATAAATCAGGGGACGCTGACCAATAATGAGCTACTTGCCTCACAAATTCGGCAATGCGATTCGGGTCGTAGGACGTGGGAGGGTCGTCCTCTTTCTACAAAGCAAAACGCTATTACCATTTTACCCCACTCAAAGGCCAATAAGCTGAGAGTGCTGGCATTAACGAAATAAAACCTATCTACGAGGAAATAAGTTTCCTCAAACGAATACACGTACCCTTTCTACCGTTGCGTGGGTCGGCTTATTCTTCGGACGAATATGCAAGAGGCCGTTATCATCTGGATCGGGCCATAACAGCACTTCCTCAACTTCAAGCAACATCTCGCAATCGCCAGTGTCCCCATTCAACACACATAACAGCTAACAAACCATAAATAAAATCGGCAAAAGAACTATTAGGTTTTCAATCAACGAAGAGCAAACCTGTGGAGTTAGGGCCAAACTAACAGGCTGGTATTTGCCTCTTGAATCCATTCTAGTAGCGCTAACGCAAGACACTAGACCAGGACGGGACGAAGAATGATCCGTTTGCAAGTTGGACAAGCTTCCGTACTCCACGCCTCCTTTCCAGGTCCACCAGGCCAATGAAGGCGAGGAAAGTGTAGAATCAATCAAGCCTACACCACTATCTCATTAACACCTTTTCTTAAACTCATATTTCATCAAAGTTGTTGCGTTTCGAAAAAAAGTAATGTTGATTTGTTCAATAGGTTCACATACGGAGGCCCAATTATTTTTCTTGACAACCTATCTCGAAACTTATTGCACCATCAACTTAAAAAGGAAACGAACATAGCAAAAAGAAAACAGAAAAGAAAAAACGTAAACTAAACGTTAAAAATGTAAAGGACACGAAAAAAAATAGCAGTGAACAACAAAAATAAGATAAAATGCTGAGAATTTAAGATGAATCAATACACGTTTTTCACCAATAAATACAAAACTTACGATTGGTGGAGAGATTGTTCTTCAAGGATTGTGCCGGATGGGGTAACTGGCTAAAACGGGTTCGACTTAACAAACCCTGGCCCGTGTGGGCAACAAGGTCTGCAGCGCCTCCCACAGGCTTGGTTACTACACCTACCAGTCCCTTTGCCACACCTTTAGCTACGCCTACTGTGCTATAGCCTTCTTCCATCATGGCAGCCAGCGGATGGTGGGCCAAACCTCCAATACCGCCTGGAATTAAGCACAGAATTAACACTTATTTAAGCAAAACTGAACTTTTGGAAAATACACGGGCTCCAATACGTTCAGACGCAAATTTTTACTTGACAAAATCCTCTGTTATGACCTACGGAAGATTAAGTACCTAGTAAGCTCAATCCGAACGCGGTCAATCCTTGAGTTAGACCTTCTCCAAGTCCTTGGGGCCGAATTCTTCTCATCTGCTCAGTTCTGGTTTGGTAATCAGCGTCACAAGACAAGCGATCCAAGTTACGGGCTAAGCTGCTCGCAAACTGTGTCATGGAAATCAGTGTTCCTACAAAATAACATCAAATCAGTTTTGCAAAAAGGAAACTAAACGAGCACGCCAGGGTTCAAAACTTTCAGTGATATCGGAACTTATCAATTTTACCTCCGCTGACATGTGCCAACAAAGAAGTGGAACCGTTAAGAATCCCAGCAACAAAACCCCTGGGTCCCTTGAAAATTCCTTGGTAAGGCAGCAAGATTAAATCGCGAATTCCTGATCCGACAGTACGAGCTAATACCGTAGGCGAACCCAATAACTCCAATGATCCCAAGACCCAGCCTGGAAAGAATAAAAATTTTAGCTAATTAATTATACGAGATTATCATGAGAAGAAATGAGCATGGATCATGTCAGTTTTACGCCCGACAGTGTGTTCCTGTCATGGGTCTGTCATTCTTTAGAGCCTTTTTGGTTTCTAGAAAAGCAAATAATGCTAATTCAGTATTCTGAAAGGTCAATAAATACGCCACTTTACAAAATTTAGAATCAGTCGTCTGTATCTTAGAAGCAAGACTTACCGGCTTTGAATAGCGCTCCCGCAAGGTAATGCAACGCTAGCGACTGTCCTAATTTGTAGGCCGTACTATGAATATGATCCCGGACCAATGCAGCGAAACTCAACGGTGAATGGTCTAAGGCAATGTATAGCTTGGAATGACTGCGTAAACTCAATTGCAAGCTTAGTGGCTCAATTTTCAATTCTTCCAGCTGTAAAGGGTACTTGTAGCTCAAATGATTATTCCAAACTTCCACCGGGATATTTCTTTTCTCCTCTTCACTGCTATTTCTTGCCCAAGGAAAGGATGCAACGTACTCTTGTACCTGGTACCAAAACATATCTTCCAGGAACAACGCCAACGGCTGTATCTTGATTTCCACCGTTTCTGGGCCCCCTTTACCGATTCGCAGGAGCAGCTTCATAGTCTGGGATTCGTCTTGGGGCATGAGGATCACCGGAAAGTCAAAACTAAGTTCCGGATCCTCAACTAACTGGTTTTCTAATCGCAAGTCCCTTAGCGACAAATGCAAATACATGACCTGGGACAAATTTATCAAGACACACGCATCGCTTGCTATCAGATGTAACATATCTTTGCTTTTCGAGCCTGCTTTCCGTCTATCGATAAACAGTAAGGAAATTTCAGACAAAGTTGTCGAAATTTCTATGAGCTTCTTATCATGGACCCCAGCGTCGTGTAGATACAAAAGCTGAATAGCTTTCTCGTGAAAAACTTCGCAATTTTGCCCACCGTCTGACATAGTTAACATCGAAGTCATTACTGCTGGCGTGCTAATCTCCGCAACGTTGCTTCGCTTCGCAGTCGTCGAATGAGCGAAATTAGACAGTGGTAGTGATTCGCCGATTCGTTGGCGAATATCCCTGGCAGCAATTTGCAGCCGGTTGGCTGGCTTGATAGTGACTAGGCGTTGGTTCACTCGTCCAGTACGGGTAAATGTGATTTCCATTTCGCCGCCGTTGGGAATGGTCATTAACTGATTATAGTCTAGGACAGGGTGTAATGGACCGCTCCACATGGGCGGGTCTGCAGCAGAAAGTAAAAGGCGAATGGGCGGCTGGGGTACTAACTCGGGAAATACTTGATCTAGAGTCTCGATAGACTGAAATGCAAATGAATAAGGCTCAATGCACGTAACAGGGCCAACGGACTGCCCTATTTCAGTGTCGGAGGCTTGCCCCACCCATAGCCGGTAATCGGTACGGTTATCTATGACTAATGGAGGGTTATCTTCCTTTTCCATAATAACGAAACATTGTCCTTCCTTCTTCTGCCAGGTGATGGTGACTGGCAACGCTCGAATGGGATGTCTTGCAATTGTTAGAGCATTCGTTTCCTCTGCATTTAGTACAGAAGTTCCGCTACAGGATGCGACGCTCGTACCCAAACCTGAATCGATATCAATTCCTTGCTCCACGGGAGTCTTGGCGCTATGTGGTTTATGACTGGGACACAGAGGGAGCATGAGGGTGCGTTTACTGAGAGTCTCGGTGAGCGTGACGGCGGGGCTGAACGCGCCACAAGGCGTAGCGAAAGTGAGAGAGAATGGCAATTCGGCCCATTCTTCGTATAATGTAGCGGAAAACGAATGCAAAACGAGTTCCTCCCCTTCACACACAAACTCCAAGTCCTCCTCGCTAGGTTTGTCTCGAAGCGTACAACGGACTTTAAGGCCCGGTCCAATGCGGTTGAAGAAGTGAACCGCTGGCTGTATTCTCAACCACCTGATGGAATCCTTCACTTCTGATACGATCACCAGGCTGTATACCTTATAAGATGAACCTTCGTTAGGATACAACTACGATATATTTGTTAAGTCGTTTACTTTCTTTGAACACCAAATAGGGATCAATGAATGACCTTCCAATGGAATTGTTCCTGTTAATTTGGGGCGGAATCCGTGTGACGGCGTTTCGAGCTCCAACTGAAGCGGTGGCGAGAAGACCAATTTTTCGTCTACACTAACACCAACCTGAAATGTACTCTAAAAAAAAAGATTCTTTAATCCCTAATAAACGAAAAAATCAATCACGAAGTAGATAAACGAAGAAACAGACACATGTCTTGGAAAACTAACAAGTGAACATTAATGGACAAATAAGTATTAAAAATAAAGTAATATAAGTGGGCGCTCACTCCCATGTCGACAACCACTGGTATAGAGTGATAAACAATAAGCTAAGACGGAAGTGCACAACACAAAAATACGTGAAATAAAAAGCTGTACCTTTAAAGGGGGTGGAGCCATAATCGATTTGGGTTCTAAGGAGGAAATGAATGCTTCTTGGTGGTTAGAGGAGCTCGGTTTAAGGAGAATTTGTAAATTCGTCTCATTCACCAAAAGAGCCCAGGGCTTCACCTGCACGCAAACAGTTTGGCAGCGCGGCGAAAGGATACGAAAAGAAACCTTGAAAAATAAAACGATGAAAACGTGCTTTTCAAAACTGTAAAGTGGCCGCGTTAGTACTTGGACATCGGTTTTGGGCTGAGCTTTAAGAACGCCCTCGCTTCCTTTCAGTACAGGCCACGGGTTTTCCATTTGCCTAATCTGTTCGATAACTTCATCGATCCCAAGTTCTGCTCCTGGTCCACCGTTCTGGCCCAACAGCTGATTGGCGGTATTCCACGCCAACGCCACTGGTGGCGACGATTCCGGCAAATCCGGACTCAACTGTAATGTGAGTTGATGCGACTGTTCAAGCGAACTGGAGGCCGCCAGCGTATCTACAACAGCTTTGCCCGTAAGCTGTTGACAAAGTCCGACTGATTTCCCGGGTGTGCGTATGTGTAATCGGATCGGTTGGGGCAAAAACGACTGGACCATGTACAATGGTGTCAGTAACAACAACAATCGGCTGTAATTTTTCCCTTCTTGTCGGATTAAATGCGTCCACAGGTTCAACGAGTCATCGATGGAACCAGGTAACGGAATTTTCACTATCATTGCGCTCTTTTTATTGTGCAAGGGCACCATTCCGGACCACGCATGGCCAGGAATTCGAATCCGGAAACCCTGAATGCGTTTCACACTCGCTAAGGTAGACAACGGGCCCGTATCAGGCGACACTGTCACACGCGTATCGCCCAGTACATCGGTACTCTCCGTAGCTACTGAGGCTGTTGGTATGACCCGAACTTCCAAAGTTTCCTTCAAATTGCTGAAGAAATGGACACATCCTTGAAACGTAACCTGCCCAAAAGGTAAATATCAAAGAAATAAAATCTATAATTAAGAAGACAAAATTTCTACCGCCAATATGAACGAATCCTTACCAGGTTTTGGATCGGATTTAGAGATTTGACATGTACTAAGATTTTCGATGCAGTAGGGTGGTTCTTTATGGCTTTGGCTACGATGCCGCATTGGTCAATGCTAAATGGATCGCTCCATTTCCATTTCCCACTTTCACTGCAAACTTGCAGCTCCTACAAAAGGACAAAGTTTTATGACGAAACACCTAAGAAATCAATCGTGTATTTTACCTTGGCCTTCGAACTGGACCGCCAAGCGTAGGGATGAACCTGGTTAGGCTTCAACAAAATGGATTCTCCCGTGTCAACCTGACCAAGTCGTAGGGAAGTTCCAGTCTCGTTCACCAATACATAGTGGGCTAAAAAGTTCGAAAACCGGCCACCATTCAATAACGATGTCCAGAGCAGCACGGACTGGCTCAACGTATGGTACATGGTTTGTGAAACACCCAACTGCACCGGCTTGCTGGCGTTGAAAGTGATATGTATGTTGGGACTCTGGCGTTTCGTGCTCAACTGAGCTTGCATGCCCCGGCACTCTAGTACTGGATACTCTTCTAAAGTGGCGTAGTCGAGTACTCGAACTGAGGTACCGCAGTTTAGCTTCACACTCAAACTGTCCTCAGAAATTCGCAGAATTAAGTCGCATTTCTGCAAGCCTACCGTTGCAAAACTATGTCTGATCGGTGTGCTTTCATCCCAGGTGAACTTTCCTTTCCTTGCATGCAGTTGTACAGGCAGGTCAAGCTTTTCGTGTTCGAGTACGTTATGCAACTGGACTTCTAGTTGAGCCAGCTGAAGCCATAGTTGGAAGCGCGGGATGAGTTTGGGCTCGAATCGTGAATCTACCCGCAAAGCTGCCGCCAAAGCCGGGGGAGTGATCGCAATGGTCTCTTCGTCTTCGAAATGCATAATGACCCGCCATAGGGCCGCGCAAGCTGAGGGCACGCGACAGCGATACGAAGTGCTTTCCGACAGTTGGAAGGTGACTAAGGTTTCAAATCGCCAAAGATCCCAGTACTGCAAATGACAGATGACTTTGTCTGGTTTGCCGTTGGAAGACGCTGGGACCACGAACGGGATGGGCGCAATGTGTACCAGCACCAACGTCCGCGGATGAGGATAACACCACGTCATGGCGGGTGGATAGTCACTGAACATGACTTGGTAAGGTAAGGGCTGGCTCAACTTACCATCTCCGGATGGTAAAACGAACTGGAAGGCCCCGGTACGCAAATCGTCTTGATAAGACTGAGCATTGGAGGCAGATGGCGACAGAGTTCTTGGCGGATTTTCCACCGATTTGCTCACTTTCCAAGAATGCAAACGCTGTAATTGCGAGATGGATTCACGCAATGTCTCATAAGCTAGCAAGTGGTCTGGCTCCACGTGAAAACGGATTCTGTCGCACTGTGCTGCCATCTAAGAAACCATATACAAAATTAAAATCTTCTACAACGGCAATACTGAAAATCTGCAGAACGTTGTATACAAAGAGCAGACTTCTGGAAGGTAAAAAAGTAAATTCTCTGACAATCACTCTTAATGAATTGTAATCACGGGTAGGCTTTGGCGTAAAACTTCTAGACGTCTTAGGGTCACAATTCTATTAATCTTGATTTTCCACAATACTGAATCTGGTGTCTGCAAACGGCCAAAGGGTGTCGACCCAAGTCTTTGAGTAAATATTACAGTGGAACCCGCTTTATTACATAGGCTCGGGACCGGACGGTCTCTATGAATTTACGCGGAGTTTGAAATAAAACGGAGTTGCCTTTCAGAAGGCTAAGAAACACGAAATGAAAGCAAATATCTTTACATCTAAAATATACTTGTATTATAACGTTACTGGTCAAAGCTTTCGCTATTTCTTAGGAAAAAAGTCCATAATGGAAAATTCCGACTCGCTGGCTAAGTGATAGGCTTGTGCACTTCTTCCTCGACATCTTCACTTCCCAATTCACAGTGCGCTACTAAACATGGACTAAGTAACCTATACGGCTCGCCAACAATTAGGTGAAAGGTGAAAGGTCCGTGGCTCAAGGATTAAGCTCGGATACGAGTTTTTCGAAGCCTTTCTGGGATTTTTTGCGGCCTCCTGGTTTCACGAATTGGCCTTGCGATTGCCTACGAAATTAGCTAGAGTTGCGTAGCATTTTTAAATGCCCACCGGGACTCAGTCTTTTTATGAATGTAGGCGGTTTATGCGATTATGCGATATGAAATAAAACGAATCCTCTCTCTACAGAATTAAATGGGAATAAAACGGGACCGTATGTTCAGTATGAATTTACGCGGTTTATGAAATTATGCGATATGAAATTAAGTGGGTTCCACTGTACTTGAAATGATTAGGGAGTTAGGGAATAAAAAAAATTTAACATTAAAGTTTCATCTACCAATATAAATTGAGTTGCTTAAGAATGTTAAGGACTGACGTGTTACATATAATTAAGTAAATTACCTGGATATTGGGTTCCAAACTCCAAACTGGCCAAGTAACCCGCCCTTCCAACCGTAAACTGACGGGATCTAGGCACATTAGGGCTCTCTCACGATGAACCATAGAAGCCATTAGCGAATCTACCGTCACAACTCCGTCCGCAGCCACAATATCTTGGTATTTGAGTGCCCACTCCACTTTCGCGACGCTCAACGTCAGATCTTGCCCTTCTTTCGGCCATACGAGAACAACTTGAGTTGTATTAAGCTCGTAACTCCCCGTTTGAATCCTGTCTTCTTTCAATTTCCCATCCACCACGATCTCAGTCTTCCCTCCCACTGATTCATTCCAACCGTTTGCTGTTTCTTCCGCTGAGGAATGATTTCTCTCCAGGATCGGAAACTTGGCTACCAAATCTAGGACTTGCTCATAGCGTTGGAGGTCAAAATAACACCTTATAGGCCGGCCCACATTTACTCCCAAGCGACCGCGGTCGTTGGAATCCACGTTAAGATGAAATGCCGATGGCGGAATACCCGTTTGCGTATCGCGTTCTCCTGGTTTAGTTTCCAGCCAGCAGAGGTTATAGCGCTTATTTAATTCCTGATTCCAGCTGCTCAAATTATCGTAATAAACTTCTTCGGATGCTGTCCGCAGCCCTGCGTCAAAGACGTCTACTTCAAACTTATTTTCGATACTACCACGGGTGTCCCAAATCAAATGGGGCTGGAATACCCAGGCATGCATGAGCGGAGCATATTTATCTAGTTTATCTTCATAAGTAAACAGATTGATTCTGCTAGCCGTAATTAACGTGTGTGTTGGGATAACCGAAGCTCGATCATGCCATTCGGGTGCAGCATCAGGGCACTGCCCGGAACTTGAAACAAATTCCCGTTCTAAGCTCTGTAGGAGCATCCACTGATCTGGACACAGCCAAATGCTCGCCGGTACTGTAACATGGGCTTCGTAAGTCATTCCAGCTACCAGCAAATTCTTTTGTACTATGGCTGGGGCGAATACACAGTTCAAGCTCGTTTTGGTTACCAACGGCGCTAAAATAACATTTAACTTGCTGAAGGAGCTCGTTTCCATCGCGTTCCATTCTAATGCAGGATTTTCCGACATGGTCCCCAAATGGGCTTTTTTGTGATGTAGAAACTGAATACTGTCCCGTACTCCGGCCCACGTACCTGTACTTAAGGTTACGTTACGCAAGGTGCAGGAATACTGCCGGTCTTCAACTTCAGAGCCAGGCGTGAACAGAATTCCGGCTTCGAGCGCATTTTCGTATACATCCGACCGGACAATGTTCGGTCTCGAGATCGGATTTTCGTTATGTGGCACGAGACTTACACTATCAATGTCAAGTAGGAGGAAATCGTGCCCTGGGGCTGTCTTGCTTAAGCAAAACAATCGTGAGAGCTTTGCGTTGAGAAAAAAGAGCGGTAAATTGACATTACTTAACGGCACTACTTCGCCTGTTGTAGAATTTGATAGAGTTTGGTGCTTAAAGGGTTGGGACGCGTCTTGCAAGAGCTTTATCACTTCGGGTGTCAAGACAATGTCTAAAGGTTCGACTGTAACGTCTATTTCGTTTAAATATCGTCCCTCATTGTTCACATTCGAGTTTGGATTCGAATCTTTTCCGGCTAAGTTAACGGAGCCTAGTTTCTGCTGGACGCTGACGTTCCACGCTCGAGTTACTGTTAATGAAATGGCTCCCGACGATTTAAAGCTCGTTGTGGTGCTTTCGTCTCCTTCTTCCACAACATTCGTAGTGTTCTCTATGTCAAGAGGTTGAAGATCGCGTGTGATGTCATCGTTAGATGATACAACCACGCCCAAAGTTCGTTCATCCAGCGCCCAACCGTTTTTACGCCAATTATAGTGCTTCACGCTCAAATGCGTTATCTTGGACTTCAATTTGGCATACACAGGTTGAAAGTCAATAGAAGTAACAATATCTTCGGCATCTAACGTAAGTTTGCTTGTATCTGCGCTGGAATGCAGCGCCAGCAGGAATTTCGGTAAAGTCCATTGCAAGAATATGCTGAAATTTTCTCGCAATTTGACCATACTTCCCTGTTCATGATTTGCCACTTCGATCTTGGAATACTGTGGCAATTCCTTATAAGCCGCTGAAACAGTGTTTAAAACCTTTAACAATAATTTGGTTTGGTCGGGTTTTAAGGAGACTTGAATCGGATTCATATCAATGTGAATTCCTAACCCAAAGTCTTTATCTTCTTCGGACGATTTTTCTAACGGGCTCCAAGCCAAAGTGCACTCCAGAATCGTCGGACTCAGTAAAATGTGTTTAGAAGGATTGGAGAGCGATTTGGTATAACAGGACAACTGGGACAAACGTATGGCGATTGGAGAATGCGACGTCCTATCCGAGAGTGGTAATTGGGATTCGACAATTTCTAAGTCGACTTTGTGGGGTGAATTTAAGCTAACTTGTGGCAAGACAAAGATGACAGCTTGGTGCTCTTCTTCGAAAGTAAAAAAGATTGTACCCGCGTGGAGGTCCAAAAAAACTTGTACGTATTCCAACTGTACCAATCTTTCATGCCAAGGTACGGACTGAGCTGGCGTAGATGGCGTAGTTTCTGTTTTTTTGGTTATCAACGTCCGGTAATCTAGCGAGCTATCAATAACTGATTGACAGCTATCGTTCTGAACAGACAAGGGCGATGACGACTGGTCGGCTTGGGTCATCGAAACAGCGACGTTGACGGTCCATTCCGGTATGTACCGCAGAAAGTTAGCAATGTCTTCGTCGTAAAAGAGGGAGAAGGCTTTTAACTTGCAATGTAAGGCCGACGCATGTGTACTGGAGCTCAAGAAGGACAAATCCAGGAAGTAGTCCATTTCAGAGGACATTACTAGTGAAGATCCTTCTAAGGAGTTTTCTGGGCTATGGAAAATTAATTTCGAGGACCAAATATCTGCCGTCCGAGCTTTCACCTGGTACAAAACGCTTGACCTCGTACGCAAGAAGGCAAACGTTACGTCTTGAACACGCCCTCTCAGTCGCGGATGGACTTTTTTTGTAAAAAAAAAGAACAAAAATGTCACGGTTAAAATACGTAAATTAATTAATAGAACATTCTGGATTTCAATAATAATAACAGGCTATAATTACTGCGTGTTGCGTCCTCGAATGCTGCCTTCAAGTAACAATCTTCCGCACCAGCGTTCAGAAGAGACGGCACATTTTGCAAAAGAATTAATTCTGCGGGATTCAGATTTAGTTTGACGTCATCTATGAACCCAAAAATATGTTTTAAAAGCGACAGGATATAATTGCACAAAGTACCAAAATGGAAGCGATATTCGTGTACGATTTGTCCTACATTGGGCCAAAGGTCCGGGCACAGTAAGTGCTTCGCACCAAAGGTGAAATTCGTAGGCTCTAGCCAAGTAGTCCTTCCATTCTCCTCAACCCAATCTGCTATTACATCCTGAGCCTGAAGAAGAATAAAAAAAAATAAGAATATTTAAAAAAAAATGCAGAGCTTTACTTTGACACTGACTGTAGAATACGCAAAAGTACTAGGGATGTGGCTCCCTTCTGACACACGTTTTGGATACATCGGAACCACGTGCTGAATATCGATACAAGTACATCCCATCTGAATAACGGATTTATTGCTCGGCTAGGAAATATCACCAAAAATTACTACTTCGAATAACGAGATAATTAAAAAAGCTGCTTCTTACTTCCGATCCATGAAATAAGGACGAAATAAATACTAGAGGTCGTAAGACGGCTACTTGATACGTTCTTATAGGCGGTATACCCAACTGGTGCAAACTGTCTTCATAAGGAAGATGAATAGGACGCTGTCGAACAGGATATGCAGGGTAGTGATGATGAATCACGCCGATGATGGTGTATAATCGATGAAGGAAACTGGCATGTAAACGGAGTTGCAACGGACCGACCACACATCTCATTAAGGCACGTTCAGACAAGTTGCTACAGACCCAACGAACATGTTATAAAAGTACCTCAACACAATAAATTACAGGATACCTATACTCCAACTCCGACCCCAGCTGCGACATTTGCTCAGTACCAAAATCCTCAGGTAAATCTATTTGGTACAAGTAATCAAAACCCATCGCCGGCGTGACTTCCAACATTGCAGACTCTATAAAAAAAGTGAATTCATAAAAAATAATTTAACTTATTTGATTGAAAAATTCGTAATAAGAATGTTTCAGTTTTCTAAGAAAAAATCAGCGAAAAAAGATGTATATGCTTTCTAAGGAGTTACAAATCCTCTTTTATGTATATAACGACACGTTAAAGATTGTTTCAAACCAAAATATACGGTTAAACATACCAGTTAACGTAGCAATGCGTTCCTCCCAATTAAAACCGTAGTTCATGACTACTTCACCAGCTTCTTCATCAAATGCAGACCCAGCTTTGTACGCTTGGCCTTCCAATCCCTGCAGCACACAAAGCTGATTGGGCAAAGTACCCGCTTTCCCACAGGGGCAGTTTCCTTGTGTTTCCATACGCAAGTGACTTACACCCCCTTTCACGCAAACCCATTCTACACCTCCTACTTTGCAATTGATGAACATTCCTTGTAGAGAAGCTACCAAAAATGGGTGGAAACGGTACTTGGGCGCATGATTAAAGCTACTTCCAACTTTTTCTGATGTCTAAACACGGAATACAAAATATAACAATTAAGAGTTCCCTATTCTGAACTAAAAAGAAAAAATAAATAGTTTGTACACCACAAAATCCTTACTTTAAAAGTAAAAGTCGCTCTGTCAATATAAAACCCAAATTCAAGGACTTTGCCACCCACTGGAAGACTTGGCATAACGATCTGGTTGGCATCTTCTTCTTCCCAGTACACAGGCAGGATAGAAGGAACTTTACCCCACGCCCAGCCCAGCCATCCAGTATCATCGCCTTCTTCTAGCAAATTGTCCTCTTCTGTGCCTTTGGGTTCCTGCTTAGGTATGCCTATTTCGCCCTTGTAAAGTCCCCAGGCGAGCTCTATGAGCCGGGAGCACATGGGAAGCTGAACATCGGAGACGGAAAAGTGAAGTTGGGAACAGAAGAGATGCATTCGCATCGCTGATGCTTGCTGGGTATTCAAACTCGCGTAGAAAAGACAGACACGCATCTGTAATGTGCAGCGATAGAGGAGGGGTTCCTGGTAGCAGAGAATTTTGCCAGAAGGGCTCCTCTGGTCCAAACAGACCGTTATATCGGAAATGTTTAGAATTTTCCTTAAGATCAACTGTGGTAGCGTCAGTTCTAGAAGGACATATAAATGAACGCGAAATAAGATTGGGCAACTTCATTAACGACGCACACCGGTTCAATATATAAAATAAACATCAGACACTTCTTCCTAACATTATTAAACTTCAACAAGAATTATTCAAAACGAAACCAACAACGACCAAACCCTGTAATAAAAGAAATCATGACGTAATAAAGGATTCAATAAAAATTATCTCAGTGAAGTAAAATAATACTGAAAAATTACGCGTGTGCCTGGAAGACTAAAATTGGGAATTAAAGAAATTAAGAACAAAACCACGAGACAAATAATTGAAAGTAGCTTATTTGACACATAACGTAAAAGGAAAGCACATTTTACCAGTGAATGCGGGTTCCCACTGCGAATTCGCAGACGACCATGATAACGTGCGGGCATTTAGAGACAGTACAATGTCATCTTCCAAGTATTTCAGGATGACATTATTGCAAACGACGTTGATGTTAGAAACCATACGCTGAACTAACGACTGAACGTAACCAGGGGCCATAGCATTTTCGTTCCTAACGGGTCCAAATTCTTCATTAAATTGTCATTAAATAAGAAAGGGTTTAATTGTTTGAGAATCTCACTTGGAAGGTTTGCGAGTCTTTTTCGTGCGATAACTGCTTTGGGATGACGTATCTGATACATCGTCCCCCCGAAGTTTAAAAGTGCATTCAATAGTATTAATAGTAATGACAATCGGTTCCGAGGCAAGTTTCGTCCATGGGACTAAGATTTTGAGCTCATGAACATGTCCACTGGTAAAGTTGAACGGCAGCTGCAATTCAGCTTCCAGAACATCTAACCTCAAATCTAAGTTGTGGAAAACAGCCTCACCACCCCATAAGGACACCTGTTATGCGAAATTATATTAATATAACGTTTATTTAATGTATATAATACGTTTACCTCTGAATCTTCAGGCTTTAAATTTTTTATATACTTTTCAACATAGCTTAGGATTAAGGGCGTAACATAGGACTCTATTTTAAACATGGTGAATTTATATTTCACCGCTAAAATAGCAGGTGTGGCACAGAATTACTAGTCCCTAAAATTTTCGGGTGATCTTTGGTACGTCACATTCGTATTAAAACACTAGGGCTTTCTATTTCGTATCTGGACGCATTTTACGAATTTTCTGCAGCTTGGTGCACTTTAAGCTCACCAAAGGTAGATTAAAACCGATTTGCTTGGCTTGTTTTTGCTTTTTGTTTTGCCACGTTGGTAACCCCTAGCTGTAATTACCCATGGCAACGCCTACCTAATGCTATACCTTCCCAGAGGCTCATATACAAAGCTAGGCCAGGCTCCGCCTTCTGTCTCCGAACAAAAGCAAACTCAGGTTACATTTAGTAGGACCCCGAAAATTGAGACACGACCTGCATGTTCTTTCGTTCTTGTTCGAGATTCGCCTCTATGAAACATCGACTATCAGGTGACTAGGTCCCGTGATTATCGTGACCAAAACATCGAATCTAAAGCATCGCTACTGGAATTTCCGACAAAAATGGGTGCCAGTGCAATTCCCATTATTGTTGTTACGGTTTTCTGGGCCATTATTGGAGGTGTCTTGCCATGGTTTGTTCCCAAAGGACCTAATAGAGGGTAAACTTAATATTTTATTTTTAAGGTGTATCTGTTATTAATTTCCACCCATCTGTATAGAGTGACTCAAACTGTTCTGGTCATCACAGGCTGCACCTGTTGGCTTTTGTAAGATAATATTTTATCATATGTGTAGCAGCCTGTAACTTATATTATGTTTCTGTAGCTGGCTTTGCTGTTATATGTGTCAAATGAATCCTTTAATTGGACCTGAGATCAGGAATACGACGATTTTTGTCATGAGAGATGGATGGGTAAGAATACTTTGATTTTTGATAAGAAAATTAACTCAAAGAGTCTGTTCTCTTTTTACAGGGCGTTTTCTCTTAAAGTCTAGCACAAAAATGGAAAGATTTTTATCCGTTATAGTTGTGTTGTCAATTTATTGTAAATGTATGTCTCTTACTGTTGTAAAAGCGTTCAATACATTCCTTTCGGCTTCCGTGTAGCAGTCCGGATTTCTGTGTATTTACTCCTGCCGTTATATACCACCTATTTTTTGGTATACCTATATTTATCTCGTATGCGCCCTCGCTCGGCTGTGGGCTATTTTTGTGCGCGGGAGTGGAGACCCGCAGTGCGGATCTGCACGCAACAAAGAAAGTAGAGTTTATACGCTTTCTCTTTTGGAGAAGGGTCATTTTGTTAGTTTTACAAAACACTTTGCACGGAAAAGACAAAGCCAGTCGTAGTTCTAAACACACTCGCTTTTCTCCCCTAGAAGAGCATTGAGAAGCCCTACGAAGTTGTGAAGTTGGTAAGCTTGATTATATCACGTAAACTTTCTCTTAATTAAATAAAAAAAGTGTCTTTGATTTTGACGTCGTGAGTTTAGTGTTCCGTTCGCTAGATCAATATTTGCGAAGTTCATAGGGGTCATGGCTGACGCGACGGAAGCGAAAGTGCCGTCGACATTCCGCCTCATCCGGGAGTTCTTGTCAGATTTGCGACAAACGTGGAAAACACACGTCACGGAATTATCCGACTCTTGGCACCGCATTAAATCCGGACTGGTCTGGACGAGTGTTCTACTTACGCTTAACTTCACCTATTGTATATTTGGCGGATTGCTGTTCGCTTCGCTGGAAGGTTGGCACGAAAGTCGTTACAAGTGCGGTGCCCTCAAAATACGGCGCCAGTTTATCGAAGAGTTGTACGAAAAAGCGGGGGAGTTACATGAAGATGACTGGCGCGAACTAGCTCGCGAAAAACTCGTAGATTTTGAAGACCAGCTTCACGAAGCCTTTCGTCAAGGTTTAAATTCATACTCTGGAAAGCGAACCTGGGGTTTTTGGGATGCTGTTGTCTTCAGTCTAACTACTGTGAGCACTATCGGATATGGTCACATTACGCCCGTGACCATCTTGGGTCGTCTGTCAACGATCGGTTACGCTGCTATTGGCATCCCGCTCTTTCTCATTCTGCTGACCGATTCCGGTCAGCTTTTAACACGAATTTTGAAGTTCGTTTATGTCTACGCCATTCGTTTTTTGCAAACAACTTCAGGGCAACGGTTCCTCCGTTCCGGTTTAGTACAAGTAAACTAGCTTTCTCCGAAAATGTGAACTGGTTAATATAGACTACTTGGCAGAAATCCAAAACAAGCGCACTCGCCATTCAGGAGAAGGTGGCTTTGCGATTAGCCCGTTTTCCACCGCTGCAAGCGTTTGTGTACCCAAACATACAAATCTCCGGGTCGAGCGTGATTGTCATTGACGACAACTTTGATGCACCGGCGCTTTTGGCCGTCTTTCTGCTATTTCTTTACACAAGTTTCGGTGCTCTACTGTTTTACGTGGGTGAAGATTGGTCACCGTTAGAAGCGTTTTATTTCGTGTTTGTCACCATCACCACCATTGGTTTTGGTGACTATGTACCACAAGTAAGCTTGATTAACCCGTTAAATTCTTCGTATTAACTTGTATGGTACTATTTAGCATCCCATGGCCCTCATTACAGCCATTGTTTACCTCGTGTTTGGTTTGGCTTTGACGGGATTGTGTCTCAATACTATTCAAGTAACTTTTCTTTACCCATCTAACGCTTTTGCTGAATTTGTCCATGTCCAAACTTACAGAGCGAGATTCTCAACATTTCTGCGAAAGCACGAAGCAGACTTGCTGACAAACTAGGACTTAGCCTTCAAGGGTCCGAAGAAGTAACCTTGGAATTGGCAGTGAAAGAAAAGGACAGTTAAATAGAAGACTTCACGACGCGTAAAATCGACAAACGCCGGGCGGCTTGCCCAGGAACAATCTTTGGAAATGTAAACGTGGTTGTATTTACAAGCAAATTTGGGGCGAAATTAAGAGAAGGGCGGGTTATAACATTGACTACAATAAATCCTACGATGCTTTGTACAAGGTCCCATGAAATATGCAAGATACGCAATTTGCGCAAGTTTCCTACACTTTTATCTTCCTCGGTATGTATCCCCTTAAATTTCCTCAGTAAGTTCGTTCTTCTCAACAGTGGAGCAAGAACAATACACTGGATGCCATAACCAAGATCGTTGAGGCCAACGTTAATGAAGCTGCCGAGCCCATTGAAGGCCCGGCATGTTTACTCTCGTCATCATCATCTTGCCCTCTATGCTCCATTGGCAGTTTACTAACATCCGTCTCGACTTCATTACTTGCTGCAGCGCGCTTCCTTAGTTTCCGTCCGGCGCCCCCGAGAACCAGGAAATCTGCTGCTTCGTCAGGCAACCCTTCGCGCTTGGCGATCTTGTCGTTACCGACTTTCATGTTCGACCATACGTCTTTCAAGATCACCAAATCCGTAGCGTTTTGTACGTCACCGGCTCCGGCCTCAAAGCCCCCTAGAGAGTACTGGGAAAGCACTAAGCCCGGTTGCACTTTGACTTGTTGAAAATGGCTTGATGCCTCAGGCTCTGTCTCGCCCGAGCGTTGCATGGGACCAAACAAGTATTCTTCCAACTCCTTGCGTTCGTCTTTAGTAATACCCGCCCGCGTGCCTGAAAGGGCCAGCAGAGGATTGTTGGAACCGGACGGTAGCCGTACAGAGGGTGCCTGTGTCCTTGGCGGCTGTTGCTGCTGCTGGAACTGCGGTAAATTGTTGGGGACATTGGCCGGTACCGGGGGAGGTAGTTCGCCTTGGAAAGACCCGAACTGAGGTCGTTCCCGTAGCGCACTTAACGTCGGAGTCGGCCTGGTAGCAATGTTCGGTACCGGCGGTCGGCTCTGTGCGTTGCCTTGACTGTTAGCTAACTGAGAGGCGGGTGGTCTTGGTGGTCGGTTACCAACTATAGCAGGAATTTGGGGTGGATTGTTGATACTTTGTGCTGACGCTTCCCCCTGCTGGTCGATCCTGTCTAAAGGACGGTTTCCAGGTAAAGGTAGGGGTTGGTTTTCTCGGGGCGCGTACCGAAAGAGCGGCCTTCTGTCGCTGCCGTCGTGGCGGTTGAGGAGAGGGTTAACATTGGCCGATGATGGAACTTGTTGCTGAGGGAAACGTCCGCCAGTGGGTGGTCGAAAGTTGCCTTGTTGGGGATTGGGACCAGGACGACGTTGCTGTTGGTTAGAGGGGAAAGTATTGCCCGTAAATTCTGCTTGAAACTGGTTGGGACGATTAGGGGGTGGCAGGAGTGGAGGAGGTGGCGGCGGGGTTTGCTGTCTTCTCAAGTTGTTTAAGAAAGAAGGGAGTCTGAAAAAGGGGGCAGAAGTGGGTTTGGGCTGAGGACGAGGGGGAGGTGGGCGCTGTTGGAACTGCTGAGGAGGAGGATTGCGTTGCGGGTGAAGGAAAGGAGGCTGATTGGGGTGTCTTTGCTGGTTGGGGTTCAAGTTCTGATTCAATAAAGGACGTTGGAGGTTGTTGAAATCCTTAGTGGGGTTGAATTCTGGGTTTGATTCCGGTCGCTGGGAATTGAAGTCCGGGTTAAACGGCCGTTGGGGTTGAACTTGCACGGGTTGACGCACCGACTGAGGTTGCGATCCTGGGGGTTGTTTGGGTAAAACGCCCTGTGGTACGACAGGGACTACCGCGACGGGAATTTGGATAGGTACGGGATCGTTGGGTCCAAAAGATGCGTTTCTGAACTCGAAACTCTGGCGTTGGCCTTGGAACTGTTTTTCGTCCAGGTCGCTCTCGGATGGGAAGAACATGGGGTCAAGGTTAACGACTTCATCCTTCGGGGGATTTACGCGACTAGGGACGGCTGGGCGTTTATTGCTATTGTACGACGCGAAGGTTTGCGACGGAGCGGCTTCGGCTTCCACCTCAAAACCCAAGGGGGGAATAGGGCCATCGGCCGATTTAATGGGCTTGAACCCGCTTTCCAAAATGATGGATGTCGGGTTGAACTGAGCTACGTTGGGCTTGATTTCGGAGGCCTGGTAGACTTGGCGAGGTGGGTAGTCTGTTTGTTTGCGTTCAGGGGTACTTGGAAGAGGTGTAGTGTAGTAGTCGGGGCGGTAGACTGAGGTAGAGCTTGCTACTATTGGTCGCTCGCTAGATATGATTATAGAACTAGGGGTGCTTGACGCGTAAAGGTTAAATGGCAGGGAATGGCCTGGCGGTGGGGTTGATGAAGCTGCGTCGCTTTCTTGGTAAGCGGGGCGCTGTTCTGGTCGTGCCACAGGCTTGGGTTCCGCTTGGTATGTGTTTTGTTGCACACGAGGCGGAGCTGGCTCGTAAGCTGGCCAATTGGGGCGATTCTGATTTGAATGGACATGATTAGGCCTGGGGTTTTCTTGCGGATAATCTCGAATGATCGAGTTAATTTTCTGGGTGGACTGCGGCCGGGCCGGCACTCTTTCCAAACTGGGTCGTACGTTAGGGATTTGTTTCTCCTTCTCAATGTTGCTGTACTGGGGTCGGTTGTTCGGACCGCGTTGTGGTGTGTCACCGAAAAATGGTTTGCCCTCGAAAAACTCACCAAAGTTGGAGGGGAAGTTGGAAAAAGTAGGGAAGCTCTCGAACGAAGGGTTATGGGGGTTTGATTGGGATTCACGATAGGGTTTGACCTCCTGGTAATTGTCGGGCTTGTAATGGGTCGCAGGATGCTTGGTTTGTACGGGGACGTTCTGACTCGAGCCAGTATGTTGCTCGTTGTTGTTATATTGCGGGAAGTCATCTTCATAGTCGTAATCGAAGCCTTCTCGGACGTCAATACCGTCCTTGACTGGCGGGGGTGGTGTTGTGGTTGTCGTAGTTGGTGGACGCGGAGGTAGGGTCGGCCGAGTAGCTTCATTTTTAGGCTTCCCTTCGCAGTTGTCCAAAACGTTAATTTTCCAGCCCAGGAACCGATGCGTGTAACACTATAAAACGACCATGTATAATTAAACTACACTTTTGCTGACAAGAAAGCTCTTACCTGGTAATATACGGTATCCGGCGTATTTTCATCTGGTGTCCACTGCACAATGCCGGGTTGGCCTTCTTCGCAGTTCAGCTTCAAGGTTCGCTGATACGCACCGAACGATTTCAGTGCTTGGGCCGGATGAGCAGGGTCCTCTACCCATTCGCACAGTCTTCCCGCTCCCGCTGGTGCTGGGTTACCATCCCGATCGTATCGAACGCCAGCGAACACGCGGATTTTCTAATGACAAACTCTTGTTAAATTTCAGCCTTCATATTCACTCTTGGAATTCCAGAAATGTTAACAAAATATTCTACATAGAGCTTACGCTTCGTTCAGCAGGAGTTTTGTGAGCATAACCTCCTTCAGGGTCATCCGTAATGTAAAAGGGATGGTAACGTGCAGACCGATCTGGATGATCGCCTCCCTCAACCACGAACGTATACTGTTGCCCGCGTACAACGTTGATTTCAGGAATGAGAAGTCCGTTGATATACCACGAGATACCCCATCCCACGTGCCCTAGGCATATTGAGAATTTGAAAATATGCTCTATTCTTATGTTGTCTATTCATTATCAAATCTTGCTTTATGTATCAATACACAGTAGAGGGCAAAAAAAAAATTGCAGCTCTACCCTCGCTCGACGAGGCCTAGGCATGCAGGTGTCATTTCAGCGTGCTGCCCCCAGCCGTTTTATTTTTGGCCCTCTACTGTACGTATTCTGCTCAAGTATATTTTATTATTATTATTATTATTATTATTATTATTATTATTATTGTTGTTATTATAATTATTATTATTATTATTATTATTACTTTTACTATGTAACAGTCCTAAAATTCCAAACTCTCGCTTTCGGAAATTTCGCACTGTTACGAGCTAAGATATTGTTTCTGTTCGAGACATGTTCAAGTCATTGTAGAACACAACTAGGGCCAAAATTCTCACCTGTGATGGCGTTATATCCACGATCACCACCAGTGGGACCAATATGAGCGTAAAAGAGACGATTTTCAGGCTCGTAGCATTGAATAGGGGGGATTGTCCAAGGTTTGACCGCCACGACTGACTTGTCAACTGGACGGGGCGCAGAAGGCGTGACAGCAACAGCATTATTCCCGTTAGCACTTGCATCGTCCGCTGTTCCGGATGCGTCCTCCGGTGCAGGGCAGTTCCATTGCGGCGTGCGGCCGAAGTCAATAAACATGTCCCCTATATCAAAAGAGCGCGCGTCGTAAAAACATTTTTATACGGTTTGCAGGTTAAGCAAAGACAAACCTCTAGTCCTTAGGCTGTGGTACGTCGGCAGGCCTTGGCTGTTAATTTTTCCAACCGCCCAAACAATTGGTTGACTGGTGTTGGTCAAGAGAGGTCTGTCATGCTCATCCGATGCTCTCAATGGTCGTTGGTACGTTAACATGACATAATCATTAATGAGGGCTGCATTCAAAAGACGCACATTGTTAGCACCGCCCTGTATCGAAATGATTGTTTACCGTTAATACAGAACGCAATTCAAAGCTGTGGACCAGAATGTGTTTTAGGCGCGCTTACCCGTAGATTTACATCCGGGCATACTCCTTGTGTTCCACTACACAAGCTTTTTGAGTTCATGATGTAATCTGTGACGTGCCCTTTGCCAGTGGCTTTGTCCAGATACGCGACCGCTACGTCAGCGCCGTCCATACGTGATCGAAGTGGATCACCGCTTGGACCAAAAGCAATGTACTGGTTAGAATCCAATTTGCCCACCAATTGCAACACAATCGTTTCCCCTGCTACAGCCCAACGAATTTCCAACGCTAGGTCGTCCCATAACACTTCGCAGTTCAATTTCGCCTATTCCGAACATTTTGAGGTGAATCTCAAGAAATTCTCATTTAGGGCCTTCTTACTTGCGGCGTGACGCCTAACATTTTCAGCGAAGGAGGTACGTTTAAAGCTTTCGGTATCTTTACATTGCCGAAATCGACATAAAAGGCTTTACACCATATGGAAATCCAATCAATGTCGAAAACGGTCAAGTCACCGGGCAGTGTCAGAACTAATGTTTTCGCGTCGTAGCGTTTCAAGGGCTCAACACCGCCATTTTCATCAGGAACGCGAGAACCGTCCTTGTTCGGTACCAATCCTCGTCCCACCCAGAAAAAGGCATCTAAAAAGTATCACGGGATGATTACAGTGCATAGGAACACAAAAGTGGCACGTTTGAAGCAGAATCGTACCTGGAGCTGCTCCGTCATAGGTGAAATTAGGGATTAAGAACGTTTGCGCATCCACAACGAAAATGCGGTCAGAGGAGACTTGATGTTCGCCATTCAAAGCACCTAGTTTCTGAGGTCGTGGATAGTCGAAACCCACTGGAATGTTCACTTCGCCCAAAACCACCTTAAATTAAAAATGGCAATGCTTTACAATTGGTATCAAGTGATATGCGTTCGAAACAGATGCGAAGATTATTTCAGGCAAAACAAAAATCCTGCTTTTTAATGAACGAACACTAAACAAAGTTTATTACCGAATATGTCCGGCTCCATACTGAGATCCAACGCAGTTCTTTGAAAGTCTTCCCTTCAGGTAGCGTCAATGTAAGTTGCTGGTTATCATATTTTCCCAAGCTGGCCGTCCTACATGGGGAAAAAAGTCCATAAGAAAGATCTTCCTTTCTCTAAGAAAGTCCAGTGAAATGGCATATTTCACGAAAATAGATAAAAAAAATAATCTAACAAAGATAAAACAAGGTAGTGAAAGTAAACTCACAAGCCTTTCTCGTTGGGAATGACAAAGCCATCGGGACCCGGTTTAGATGTACTTCCTCCGAAAAAAACCGCATCTGAAATAGCACACATAAAATATTTCGCAATAAGAGAAACTATTGAAATATACTGTTTTTATATAAGCATTCGAATTACTATTCAGAAATTTTTAGGGGAATATTTCATGTAGCTAAAAATCATTGTACAGTACCTGGTCCTTGGCCATCGAAGGTAAAGCCTCGGATGTGCAATGTACGAGCATCTACAGCATAAACGTCACCCGACACCCCATGATGCAGCGCGTCGAACGTGCCAATCAGTTTTCCGTAGTATGATACCGCAGCTGAAGCGTCTGTAGTGGCCACCCGAAAGTGATTCATTAATAACCAGGAAACCACAAGAGAGAGTCAAAATATTGCGTGGTAACGTCCTTCACAATGAGTGACATATGCCACTTTCGTCAGAATACCATTACCACCAAAACACCGCAAATGTTACGAAGACTTGCGGTGGGGTAGTGCCGGAAATACTTTCTAACGTCATTGATGTTATTACGTCGGGGGATGGAACTACCGTACTTGTTGCCTGTTTTTGCACAAGTCACATCTTGAGATCCATTTTTTTCCCTGGGTCAGTGGAAAAAACAGTTAGCCGTTTTTGGGCATTATTCATGCGTTGAATGCAACAACTAGGACCAGGAAAAAATTGTGCTGCCAAGAGCTATCTTTGCAGCACTTTTTATCCAGTTGATCTCGTCCTTCCAGAAAGGCACAACGGGACTCGGACGGTAATAACTGAGATACTTCGTAGTTAACGGTTTGGTGACTGCAGAAAAAAAGTCACGCAGTGACCCAAGTCATTTTATCGTTTTACGCAGCCAAACTTGTTAGATCTTCCTTATACATTTCAGAAATTTGTACAAATGCTGCTTGAACGATTCTGGCCCATTTTTCTACTGAAGAAAATTCTTTAACATGACAAAAAATAAACAAAGATACTATTCATTCTGTCACTTTACTCCTAACGGCTTTTTTTCTTTCTCCGAGTTCCGGTAATAGAAGCCTCCCTGCTTTTAATGCTTAGCTTCCTCATCCAGATCCGCCCAGTTTCAAGGTACCTTTATTTCCTAATCTCAAGGAATCCGGGTTGAATGGCAACGGTTGTTAACATTACGAAAAACTCTTAATCATTATGCCAGAGACTGAACAAAAGTGTCTGACCTACAATCAATGGTTCTCAAACGTGTTTCACACAGACAACACATTGGTGTGGTGGAAAGCAGCGACGGGTAATTTGCATATGTGCCAAATATGGGTTCAGTAACTCTTTCTCCGTGTGGCCGCGACAACTTTGGCCAAATTCCTTGCTTCACATTGGCCTCTTTAAACTATGGTATATTGGCCAACGTTTCCGGTTAGTTCTATTGTGACGCAGCTTTGGTCTCCTAACTACTTCACACTGCTATGCAAATAAGGAAGAAAATATAAGCTCCAGTGAAAGGGGAGGAAACGGCTTTATTGCATTCATGACGCAAGAGAATTCAATTCGTTGTCAACTAGTGAGAACAGTGGGTAACCGCCCAAACGAATGTAAAGCCGATTGCATAGAGTTGACCTTATCGACAAGTTTGAGACATTTCGCACCCCAGTCTGTGGTAGTCAAACCGGACCTAACCTTACGTAATTTCCTACAAAAGTTTTAAGACTTGATGGACTTGGCCCTGAAGATAGTTTTTCTTTGATGGGAATTAATAGTCTTGGTGAAAGAAGAGAAAATAAAATGCGGTGTTTCGAACAGACGTAAATATCACAAACTGCGACGCGGAAGTTTCGCGGAAAATGAAAGGAAGTTTGAAGTATTTGTCGCTCTTGAGGAAACACTCTCCAATATTTTATGCAGAGAGGGTCCATGGTACTGAACCCAAGTCCCGTTAGTCTACCAACAGGTGCCAGACGATGGGCCAAGGGAAAAGGAGGCACAACCAGAATTTCACGGTCAAGGATGGGATAAGAGAAGGCTATGAACTTCATGAAGAAAGAAAAGGTCTCCAGGTGGGCCCACTAAAATCGAAACCAAATTTTCGCCTTCAACGTTCCTTTGAGTGTCAAGCAGTACCGTTAGCTTTCAGGCACCCCCCAGACTTGTTCAGAAGTTTTTCTTTAAGAATTTCTGAGCTGAAGAATGCGGAGTTAAACTTAAAAAGTTCGATGCCTTTGAAACAATAATTCGTGCATTTTCCGCCCAAAAAAGTGCCGGTGTTGCATACATTAAAACAACAGATTCATCTTCGTGTAAATAATGTAAGAGAACAAATCTAGAAAAAATATACTAAACCACCAAAAACTGAATAAATAAATGGGTACGTAAACGACACTTACAATATATGTGGCAAAATATCAGCAAAGCCCCTATGAATTCTAGGGGCTTCATCCCGAATATCTTAAATAGCACTGGAGAATTTAAAGAAACGTTTATTCACTTGTCAGGTCGACAGTGATGATGTTGCACCAACGGACACTTGCAAAGAACTCACCGTTACCTGCTGGTTGCAGGTAAACTTTATACACGATGCGGTGTTGTCGGGAGAAGATGGGAAGGGGCAGGATTTCCGGGTTGTTCGGATGCCACAGTGTGCAGTCAATAGTGTTGGTACAGGTAAAACTAGTTGGTCGTGCTTGGAGAAAGACCACAAGCAAGAGCGAAGTAATAAGCGGGTGGTTCTTGTTGACTGCAAAAGCGTGTATAGTGTTATAAACTGTTCGCGCGAGAGGAATGCCAGAATGCGCAGACGCGTTTCCTGATATAAACGCGATTCTAGAGCGATTACGTTGGATGCTGGTAGTCATTTCGCCTTCAATGGAAAGCTATGAGAATTCTTTCAACAGACGTGGGAACTAGTTTAAAAGCTTCACGAAGGGACAGTGGATCTTGCATTGGTAGGCCAGTCATTAAAGGGAATCAATTATCAAATGAACGACATTACATTTTATTAGGATATGGGAAGTAAATTATTAAATTACACTCAAAAGGAAAATAATCCTTGAACACAACCGTTCTCACTTCACTGTAAAAAAAACGTGAATTTACGGTGCAGTAAAAAAAATATAAGGACTTTACTGTATAGCTACTTCAAAAGTGTTTTCTATCACAGATTCGTGTTACAAAACATTTTTGTAAGTATTTTTATAGTAAGGTTCTTGTAAATTTTTGCGGCACAATGAATCATTGTAAATTTGCACAATATTTTTTTGCAATGTTGGTAGTCAGCCCTCGTACAATCGAACTTCTTCCTTAACTTGCAAAATTTAAAGTACAATGTTCTATATAATTTAACTAATGATATAACACTTCTAGTTGCACCTAATCAAAGTTTCCTTGTGTCAAAGAAGCTAAAAATGTTTGAAAGTACTAATACTGTATGTTCTTAACCTGTCATCGGGATGGTAAAAACGAATACGAGGAACAAATTGGTATCAGTAATTTAGTGTAGAGACTCCATATTCCAAGATTTCTTCATTTTGAGGTTGTCAAGCAGTTTCACTAGAAAACAGAAACGCTTGATACAAGATATTCACTTCAGAAAGTTCTCGGGTTCAAATTCGTAACGCACTGAAAGTCAACGGACTAGACATCTGTTGGCAAAAATGTATAGTTTTAAAGAGAAGCCGCCAACAGCATGGCTGCCCAAAGTTGAGAGAGATTAGGGGTGCATTTTATTGTGAACAAAATTGTTCAACGATGCTGTTGTTGAGCTCAACAGCTGTTTTGGCGTGGATGGCATCCAGCTGAACAAGCGTTTTATCGTCAACATCTCTTGTTGAGCTCGTGGTGTTGAACAGCAAAGTCCCCTTTTGTTCAACCCTGCTCAGGAGCTGGGTTCAACAAGGAAATGCCCATAAAGCCCGTCCCCCTTCCATGTGTTTGTAAACACGGTGCCCATTTTTCATGCAAGTGTTGTGAAATGTGAAAAATTGCGTGGAGAATATTTTGTAATTGCGTTTTCTGCAATACAGTTTTTATATTTTGAGCATTGTTTTGCATGGGAAAATTAAGCTAATTTTCTTTAGTAAGAATTTTAGAATAATTACTACCTAACATTGTAATATACATTTCAGAAGTGCTATTTGATATAATTCTTTTATATACTGAGTAGTAATTTTTATAATTTTTGAAAGTTCATGAACGACTTCCCCAGATTGCCAGGCTTGCTTGATCAGTTCAACTTTGCGTGTGAATGGCTAACAAAAGTATCCTTCTGAAATAGGCCTGAATGAATTAGACAAATAACTACATTTTTAGAAGGGTACAACGTTCACCATACGTATCTTGGCGATTGGCCAAATACAATACAAAACCATACCAAAATGAAGAAAAAGCGTACCCTCTTACTTCAGGGAAGAAACAAGCTGAGCACATTTCTAAATTTGTTAAACCGAAATGTATTTGGATTTATTTTTATGTCCTGAGGAGATGCATTGCAGGAATCTGTCCAAAACTATTACCCTGGTCAAACAAGAAAATCCGGCCTTCAAAAGCCAATAACGATCAGATTTACAGTGCGACGAATTCGTTGATGCATAAATAGCGTCGGCAGTTGAACTGAAGAAAAAGATGACGACAAGGGCTATATCCGACAGGACGACAGTTTGTTCGCTTGACTAATTGAATACAATTGTTATTTTGTTTTATGACTCAATAAACCAAGATTTTTTTTCAAACCTCCAAGAAATTTTATTATTTTTGCTGATGTTGCGTCACATTGAAATAAAGAAGTTAATATGTATTTTTTTCCAGGAAAAGTACAGCCAATTTTTCTTTTATGATCTCCCACATGTCATTACTATTAGTGGCAAACGAATTTCTATCTGCTGAATTTGGTTCAGAGTTACTAAAAATATTAATTTTATTCGTTATTCTACGATAATAATAAGATTTTTTAAAGTTTTCCACTACATTCATAATAAAATTCAATTTAGTTTACAAACAAACACGCGGTAATGTTTACAACAGTCGAGCTGAATGAGTGTTTTGGCGTCAACTCCTTGTTCAACAAGAGTTGTTGAACAATGATCTACAATCGGTCAATTTATTGTGGACAAATAATGCTATCGAGCTGAACAGGGGAATAGCGCTGTTCACAATAAAATGTCCCCTAGGACAAGGTTAGTAGAAACAAGGTTGCGCCATTCCCGCCCCTTCGCGTAAGTGTTTCAAATGTATACGTCACGTGGATACAGCCAATCAGCGCCAAGTCGAGGCTGGTATTGCCTGAGCAGGGAAGTCTGGTAAACAAACGTTAGAAACGCGATGTGTGTTTACTGAAGTGGTAGTTATTACGCTGAATTCCAAAGTAAGAGCAGCAAAAGAGCATTATTATTAATTAAGTAGTATTAAGAAATAATACACAGTTTTTTTTAGTTTGTAAGTTTGTTTATTTTCCTTTTTTTCCCTTCCTTGACTTG
>JAHZNP010000696.1:0-40859 GCA_020615345.1 Triops cancriformis
CAGATTTTCCCCCACTTGAACGATTCAAACAGGACAGCAATACTCGAGAATCTCTGAAAAGAGACAAGACAGTTATTAGTATCAAGCTAAGTTAACTATAAACATATTTAAAAGTTAAAAAAGTAAGTAATACCTGCACTGTTTTTGTTTACATCCACCGCCCTCACAGCCCGAAAATAAATTTTTCCAGCTAAAGTTGTCATAGATAGATGTCAGCATTGCCGGTATAGTTGAGGCTTGGAAGGTCCCGTAATAGGGAAAATGTTCACGGTTAAGCGCAAGATGCATCCGTGAAAATGTTCACGGCGCTCTGCTGAGAACGTGTTGCAGGAATAAGACGAATACGTCGCCGCCTAGCGTGTGATGTAATAATTCAAGGTCGTCCATTGAGCTCAAGGCCATTTTTGTTTCTGTTTACACTGGGAAGTTAAATAAGGCTCTCCTTCGCGAGCTTTACTCATTTGTTGTCAGTGCAAAGTCAATGAAACGTAAAGTAGCTCCAGTTTGAGCGCTGATAAAGCAGCAGCTAAGCTGGAGAGAGAAGGTTACGTTCGTCTCAGCCAATTTGCTGACTACATAGACATATTAACAATGGCCGTAGCTCAGCCCATAAACATGGAGTTCGATCATAACTGGCCCGAATCGGCCGAATTCCTAACCCTGGATTTTGGGCCTTCGGAAACGGTTCACAAATGGATCCGAATGCCAGATTGTGACGAATTTGTTGGTGCAAGGTACACACGAAATAAAAATAATTTTAAATGTTCAGATGATGACACTTCGTATTTAATCTGTGTATATTTACTAGGAGGAGTAAACACACAGTTGTTGCCTATAAAGATGCGATTTATGTCTTTGGTGGAGACAATGGAAAAAATATGCTAAACGATTTACTAAGATTCGATGTCAAAGAAAAATCCTGGGGAAGAGCTTTTTCGATGGGAACGCCTCCAGCTCCCCGTTATCATCATTCTGCAGTTGTAATGAAGAGATTTTATCAAATTTATTTCTTTTAATTGGTTTTGATTTTTCAGAATTAGTAATTGTTTTACATATTTTCGAAATTATCATTTTAAATTCTGCCCCACAATTTTTTTTTCATTTAAATAAAGGTTCACGAGAATTCCATGTTTGTTTTTGGTGGATATACGGGCGATATTCATTCCAACTCCAATCTGAAAAATCGGAATGATTTGTTTGAGTACCGTTTCACTACCGGACAATGGATCGAGTGGAAATTTGTTGGAAGGTTGGTTAGAAAACCTTTTTGTTGGGTTTCTGAGCCTTTTTTTTCCATTTTGCAGGACACCAGTCCCGAGATCAGCGCATGGAGCTGCAGTACACGATGGGAAGTTATGGATATTTGCTGGTTACGATGGGAATGCGCGTTTGAATGATATGTGGACGATTTCATTATTACCAGTAACCGCTGAATAGCTCTTGTATTGAAAGTTTATAGAGTCAGTTTATATAGGGCGAACCAAGAGTATGGGAGGAAGTACAACAAGCAGGCGAATGTCCTCCAACTTGCTGCAATTTCCCAGTGGCGGTGGCCAGAGATTCAATGTTCGTTTTCAGCGGACAAAGCGGTGCGAAAATCACGAACAGTTTGTTCCAGTTTCATTTTAAAGAAAGAACGTAAGCTGTGATTTGAAATAAAAAAGTGATTTGTACAAGTTTCTTTTCTCGTTTTAGCTGGACACGTATTTCTTCAGAACACATTTTGCGTTGTGCCCCTCCCCCGCCCACGAGGCGGTATGGACATACAATGGTCGCCTTCGATCGACATTTATACGTCTTTGGAGGGGCAGCGGACAATACCTTACCGAGTGATCTTCATTGGTAAGTTACTGACTAATTACACTCTACTTTGACGAAGTAGTTAACTTTTTTGTTATTTTTATGGCTTTTTTTCGTCATAAGGTTACAATTATTTTTATGACTTGTAACCGTTTAAAGTTCTTGAGAACGCCTGGTAGCGTTTGATTTCAATGGACTACCAAAACACATTCAAACGCAATTCTTGGTAAAGACTATATAACTTTTATAAAGTCTTGTAGAAGTCTTTTATATAATCTGGTATAACTTTTTACCGTGTTCAAGTAGAGCAACTAGCCCAAACACAGGTGTGTCTGCTTAAGTACAACATTGTAGTTTAGCTAGTACTACGAAATTCTATACACGAGCATTTTTATGAAATTAATTCTCGAAATGATTTACAATGTAAGGAACATAACAATTAATAGACGGGCCTTATAAACTTATTGCGGGTTGTCCCAGAACCGATTGAACAATGAAGGGCTGTCAGTTAAACGATTTAATTAAGTGAAATTAATTTTTAATTTAATTAATAGATTAATTTATAAGTAGTTGATTAGATTAATTTACGGAATTTGACTGAACAACTGTATTTATTAACTAACTGATTTACTGGGATTTTGGTTAGTTTTGACTTGGATACTCAGACGTGGTCGGTTATATCCCCTGCGCTGGACTCACATATTCCATCCGGAAGATTGTTTCATGCTGCAGCGGTGATTCGGGACGCTATGTATGTTTTCGGAGGTACTGTCGATAATAACGTGCGAAGTGGGGAAATTTTTCGTTATCAAGTACGTTTCTTGGGTATTCTCCATTTCCTCTGTCATTTTTTTTTAAGTTAGTAATACTTTAATATAGGTTAAATAGACTGCGTAACACAAGAAGTTCTAAAGAAAGGAAAGTAATAGTAAAAAGTGTCTTATTGTCGCTTTGTTTATCTTATTTCCAGTTTTCGAGTTATCCAAAATGCACTCTTCATGAAGATTTCAGCAAACTACTTGAAAGTCGCCAGTTTTGTGATGTGGAATTTGTAGTCGGGCCAGACGAAGTCAAAGTACCCGCACATATTGCGTTGGTAGCCGCCCGGTCGCAGTGGCTGCGCTCTCGCATTCGTCAAACGAAAGAAGCGAGAGACAAACACCTCGAAGATGTATACTTTCTCTATACGTTGCCTACTTTGCGTGGAATTTTTACTAATGCGTGTCCTATTAGGTCTTTGGCACTACGAAAGTACCGTTTAAAGATATGCCCATTCTGGAAGTGAAACTCAAAGACGCCGTGCCCGAAGCTTTCGAAATGGTCCTTACCTACATTTACACAGATCGAATCGATCCTACCAAGAAAAGTAAGCTAAAAAATAGCTGAAGAACACACAAAATAACAATTACTAGGTGCGTGTGCTCTTATAGCTTTAAAAAGGCTTCGTTTTCTGTATAGTTTGCATTCTACAGAACTTTTTATACACAGTGAATTATAGTTAAAAGAAGACCTTCATAATTGGTACTAAATAAATGGTATGGATGGCAAACAGTATTACATCCATTTTTGAGGGAATTTACATTGATTTGGGACCGTGAATTGGAAGAAATTGCTAATGCAAGACATGTCAGACGAGTCTCGCTTTCATATTTAGAAAGCATACAAGATTGAGTATCAGTATTTCAAATCCTGCGGTATCGAAATCGCTTATTTTTATGAGTAAATATTTCTTTTCAACGTTTTCTGGCAATTTTGTGCAACTCTCCAGTTATCTGATACCGTAGAGCTAACGGTTTTTTTAATAAGTTTTGTGAGCTACAGTTATGAAACCTTTTTGGAATAACAATAATATTTTGCGTGTTTTGTAGGTAAAGATCCAACATGCAACCAAATAATGCTACTTATGATGGATGTGTATCGTTTGGCTGTTCAGGTACTTAAAATTTCATTCTGTAGCAGTATTTTTGTTTCTTTGTTCTCTAATCAAAGATTTATAGTTTCATATGCGACGACTTGAGCAATTATGTGTGCAATACCTGGAAGCGTTTATCGTCCATCGCAACGTCTTGGTCGCTTTACGCAATGCGTCCCATTTGAGACTGTATTTCATCAAAGAATTCTGTCTCCGCTATATTGTGAAAGATTCGAACTATAATCAAATCGTCATGAGCAAAGAATTCGAAACACTGGATCAGCCGTTAATGGTCGAAGTTATTCGTCGGAGGCAAATGCCCCACGTTCGCACACTAGTTGAACCTCAGTTCGATAACACAGGTCAATTCCACGTCAATACTTTTTACAATATAATATTGTATATAAAATTTGTATTGCGTTCAAGTTCGCTAGTATTGACTTATTTATTGTTTAACTTTAGGAACAAGTCTAGAACAAGACATGGAAGCATTTCTGCGTAGTGTAGGCAAAGAATTTTGTGACGTACATCTTGTTTTGGATGGAAACCGAATTCCCGCCCATAAGGCGGTCCTCGCCGCCCGGTGCTCGTACTTCGAAGCCATGTTTCGTTCTTTTATGCCCGAAGATAATACCGTTCATGTAAAAAACACCTATCATGCACTAGGTGGACAGTGACAGTAACGGTTTGTTGTAGATTTCTATTGGTGAAATGGTCCCTAGCCGTCAGTCTTTCGACTCACTGATGCGTTACGTATATTACGGCGATGTGAACATGCCCCCGGAAGATTCGTTGTACCTTTTCAGTGCTCCTTTCTTTTATGGCTTCTCCAACAACAGAATGCAGGTAACACAGTGTGTTAAGACCGCCCTTCTAGGTTTCAATTTTAATCGCCACTTTTTTCTTATAGGCGTTTTGTAAACATAATCTGGAAATGAACGTCACGGTGGATAACGTGATCCAGATCTTGGAAGCTGCAGATTGTATCCAAGCGCTTGATATGAAGAAATATGCGTTGAATCTTATCGTGCATCATTTTCCCAAGGTTCGGGAGACTTTCTTTTCGTTTCAACGTTTTCTGGCTATTTTGGATAACTCTCCAATTTGTATGATACCTTAGAGCTTATTTTAAAAAATATAATAATAATAATAATAATAATAATAATAATAACGAGAATAAAAAATGAAATACTTCGGAAAACAGCAACCCTCCAAAAGAGTCTATTGCTAGCGCCACGGCACTTTCGGGAGTGTTCCGTGACCCGTAACAACGCTTTGCTAACCCGTGCCGTTAGCATAAGGACATTCCCGTGAATAATGAATGATCATTTACATAATACGTAATTCAAGTGCAGAAGTGATTGAATCATTTCTGTTTCTACTAGTCCTTTGCTCGCATTTAGGGGACATTTTGTATTGTTGTCTTAAGGGAAACTGTTTTGTTGCATTGATTAACTCAGTTTAATTTAATTTCGTATAGGTCGCACGTTTACCGCGACTGAGGACGTTAAGTCGTGACTTGCTACTGGACGTACTGGAAGCTTTAGCGGACGATTTAAGCGACTCGAAATTGTGCCAAGATATGTCAAGTACAAGCATTCACTCGGACGCTTGACGGCGTAGGAAAGTATCAGAGCCTCTGAAACAAGGGAAGTTTTCTAAAAGTACTCCAAGAAAGAATCTGGTCAGGTAACTCCACTACAGTGGGGAAACTGCTCTGACGCGCACAAATATTGTATTCAACCAAAGATAGAGAAAAAAAAACACAATAGACAACTTTCAGTTTTCCATGTCAACGCTGAATCCTTCGTCGCCTATGTTGCTGGGCGAAGTCTCCATGTCATTGCTGTCTATGAACTCACTGTAAGAAAAATTGGAATGGCTTTAATATTATACATATTTATTAATGTTCTTCATTCCGCGTATGTAATATATAATAAATAAACTAATAAAGTATGCGAAATTCGAATTCGTTACGATGCTAACTCTTTACATTTAAATGCATACCAAAATATCGCCCACAATTTCGCTTAACTGGAACAAGCGGTTTTTTTTCTCTATGCGTCTCCATTAACCGAAAAATTGTGAGTTTGAATAAAATTATGGCAACAAGACTTGAGTCTAACGGTGTACCTTTCTAGGCTAGAAAGTTCGTTACTGAACATTTCGGCAGGGACAGTAGGCGGGGCTCGGTCGAACGCGAAATCAAGAATTAATTTCCGGGATTCTAAATGCTTTTCAACTTCTTCTGGCGTCATATGACCCTGTAATTGATGGGTTTGGGATGACGTCGGAATACCAGCTACGTCGAGCGACTTACTAGGAGCGACAGGTACGTCCTACGGAGAAGGGCATTTTTAATAAGGATTTTTATAGACTTTTGTATACGGCTGAAGTACCTGCGACAAAGTTTCTTGAGATTTGGGCGATCTCACGACCTTTTTCTTCGGTTTAGGAGCAGCGTTTGAGACCCCTAAGCGTTTTACGCCAGGCGTACCGGGTTTGTTCGTTTTACTGTTAAGAATTACTAATTTTAGTGAAAGAAAGTTGACATATCTAATGTTTTTGTGATTTACTCGGGTTTCCTGAGTATTAAGTAGTTCTTTTAGTGGTGATTTACCTTTTCAGCTTGTCCATACGAGGTTTTTGTTTCGTTTCTCCGTCAGACGATTCTGTGGCTTCGCCATCCAATGATGAAGTATCGCTTTCAGGATCCTCGTACTGAAGTAGCTGATCCAGTAAGTAGTTTTTGTCCTTAAGAACTTGTAGTATCAACTGCTCCGTGCGATTAATCTCTTCTGTGAAAGCTTCATTTTCCTAATAAGGAAAACGTACGTAAATAAACGTCATGGGATTAATGAATTCGAGTGAATACGGCGCTTTGTATTGTTACTTACGAAAATTAAAAACTTCAGCTTGCTTTTCAAAGCTAGGTACTTCTTTTTATAATCCTCCTCCTGTTTAACATCAGATTGTTTCGCTGGAGGAACCATTTCTAAAAAAACTGTTCAATAATAAAAATGTACGAAGGAAACTATTATCATAATCCACGCTACTTTGTTTACGCTTTTGTTTGTATGAAAGAAACGCCCTTTCTGGAGAAAGGCCAGCCTATTGTGTTATGGTTCAGTTCCCAGGTTTGTGTATACAAGGTTAGTACCCTTTGTTGAAAGAAGAACCTTTTCTCCAGGTGACGTCAGTATCACCCAAGCTCACTTACCACACCCCTTGCACGAACGATATCGGACAAGCCAATCAGAAAATTTCATTCGGTAAATGCAGTTCTGTTGCATAACAGGTAAGGAACATAAATAGTTGTTGACTTATTTTAATTTAAACTTATGTCTGATTATTTCCTAGGAAATACAGTGCAATAATGGGATCTCGTCCTTGCTACCGTCGCCTGCTGCATAACAATCGAAAACTAGTTTCAGTGTATTGGAACCAGTTACGGCCCTGGAGTTCAGCCTTTGTGCCCGTACACCAACCTCCCGATACCGATGATTTGTCAAGATTGCAAGAAGTATTAGACGCCTCTCCGCGTATTCTGACCTTAACTGGTGCAGGTATTTCTACAGAAAGCGGGATACCTGATTACCGTTCTGAAGGTGTGGGACTGTATGCGAGAAGTAAAAGTCGACCCGTACAATATCAAGATTTCATTAAATCGGCCCATATCCGCCAACGGTATTGGGCGCGGAATTTCGTTGGCTGGGAAAGATTCTCTAGTTTCGCACCCAATGACGCACATGTAATGTTAGCCCAGTGGGAGAAAGAGGAGAGAATTGAGCGTTTGGTAACGCAAAACGTAGACCGACTGCATCATAAAGCCGGGAGCGAAAGAGTGACCGAACTCCATGGCACTGCCTTTGAAGTTATTTGCCTTAGCTGCTCATACCTCTTTCCAAGATCTGATTTCCAGAATAGCTTGAAAAAGTACAATCCGGATGTTAGCATTGTTTCCACTGAACAGCGACCGGATGGAGACGTCGAGTTACTTCAGGTACCGCGCCATTTTCAGTCATTATCTTTAAAAATGGATTATTTGCGCAGCTTTAGGGCCGCTGTAAACCTACATCTTTCATGGGATTATATGAGGAATTATAGGGGAAGGGAGAAAATTTCTTTAACACCGTTACGCATTTCTCGAAAGTAATGTTTCAGTTCATAATAGCAACAATTTTTATTAAATGTTTCTTACGTACTTCGCCCATAAAGAAGGTATTCAGTGTACTTTAGCAACTCATTTGCAACATGTCTCGCAACGAAAATTAATTAAGGAATATTTACAGGTTCGGATAGCGCGAAGAGAACACACTTGTCGTCTTTTTTTTCGCTCACTTGCGTTTTTATCCGTTAAAGCGCGAAAAAAATCATTTTTTATATTTTTTTTAGGAAATTATTGACAGATTTAAAGTTCCTGCCTGTCCAAAATGCCAAACTGGTGTGTTGAAGCCAGACATTGTCTTCTTTGGGGATAACGTACCCCGGTCCCGAGTTGACGATGTCTTTTCTGCCTTACATCATAGCGATTTGTTATTCATAATTGGTTCTTCATTGTCTGTATTTTCCGGCTACCGTTTCGCGTTAAAGGCCGCAGAATTGCAAATACCTATAGCGATACTTAATATTGGACCTTCGCGAGCAGATCATTTAGCTAAAGTCAAAGTTAGCGCCAGAATTGGCGACGTTCTTCCCATTCTACGCATGTAATACAGTATGACTTCATTGCTCGCGGTCAGTCGTGTGTTTTTTCTTTCTATTTATATCTCGTCTGTTAAGGGTTAAAATTTTGTTTAAAAATTAACAAAAACTTAATTAAATTGTTAAAGCTTCAGAACTATTTGATACTTGTATGTACGTCAGTGACCGTTATCGCGTAACAGAAAATATGCAATTGAAAGTTTCATTCGACTGCATGTTGATGAAAGAGGCTGAGTCGATTGTTTCATTCGACAATGAAAAAATATATCACGTAGCTTCGCAAGATTTTAAATTGCAGCTAAAATGCAAAAACGAATAAGATTGTCAAAATCTTTCAAAATAATCCGGCTGATGTGTTTCTTTCAGGAAAAAATAGGTTGCGTCTACTTCAGTGGTAAATTTTCTAAAGGGATAGAAAAGTCTGCGGAACTAAAGCTTGCAGTCTAATTATTTTGTTTGTCATAGATATAGAAAAGAGTTACTTTACACAAACGTAGTTTTATTTTATTATGAACGCATCGTACACGGATTCTGGGGCTTCGCATTGCACCATGTAAAAATTCGCATATTTCTGTCTTTTAACTTTCATGTTGCGGAGAAGGGCAGCTTCGTCAGCGTCAACGAACCGGAATGATATACTGCAAATTGCAGTGCAATAGCCGTATTCGATTGGGCGTTCAACAAAAGGGTAAAGCAGCACATCATCGTCAATATTACGGTTTGTAAACGGGAGGAAGGGAGGGGGGGGGGCTGGCATCCGCTAAAAGCTTTGTTTCTTTTTATATCAGGGGAGGGCAAGTTTTGTCACACTACAAGAAATAGTCAGCTTGAGGTTTTTTAGAAGGAATGCCCCGTGTTTCTTGGGGCGCGGCTTCGAAAATGGTAAAGTCTCTATGTAAATTCTCGTCCAGTTCCAAAATCGCTGCTACGTTGCCGCAACGGTAGCAGTAATTTGGCGCCGACCACACGGTAAGGACTGTTTCGTTAAAATGCCATTTGTAGCCTTCCATAACCAGCTGATGCGCTCGGCATATCATCTCGATATCATTCGACGAGTTAAAATGCGTCACTACGTCCGAACCAAACAAGTAACCTGCGCCTCGTGGACTAACGCCCCAACCTTGTTGTGAATCTAAGGAAGATTTGACAGAACAATCAGTATATTGACAAAGAATTTCGTAAGAGGAAGGTGAGAATAGTGAACGTAATCTTTACCTTCAGGATCTGACCACAGTAAATCACACATAGGCCCATCGTGAGGCACTTCTTGTTTACGATCTATGGTGCGGATTTGGTCTAACGTTTGAATCGACGGAGACAGTCCACCGTGGACACAGAAGATTTTCCCATCAATGATGGCTGACAAGGATAAATAGTCGAAGATTTCGGTACAGTAACGCCAGACAGTTACCGAACCATACTTTCTGAAACATTCGTCATAGAAACCGTAGACTTGTGTGATCTGACGGGATTCGTGGTTTCCTCGGATTAGTGTTATCCTATCTGGGTACCTAACCTGCAACGATAACAACAAATGAGGTATTTTCTTTTGCTTTCCTTTGAACTCTCGATCCAACCAGTTCTGGCACATATGAAAATAAACAAACAAAAGAATACAGCAAATGCAATAAAGTAATCACGTACACACAGCAAAAAGATGCACGCGGGTAATTGTTAGCCATACAGTAGAAGATTAAAAGCAGCCTTTTAGATAAGCAACATGTGTGCCAGAAATGATTGGATGACTCATTAGGGTTAATTAAGTTTCTTTACTTTAAGAGCTAGCAATAAAAGAAAGGTTTCGACGCTGTAGAATCCTCTGTCTACGAAATCGCCCATAAAGAGGTAATTTGTGTCAGGAACATCACCGCCGACTTTGAAGAGTTCTTTCAAATCGTAAAATTGTCCATGGATGTCTCCACAAACCTTTAAAAAGTTTCATTATTTTCTAGCAAAAGCAGAATTATTTTAGTATTACAGTAACGGGTGAGTCAACTCGCTGAACGTTGCTTTCTTCCACCAAAATTTCCCTAGCTTTAGCACACAGCGCCTTAACTTCAGATTCTTTGATGATTTCACACCTCCTCAGCTGCTCTATCTGCCTATCCAAGTCGCTGTAATCTGTCATTGTGAAGGAACCTAGACAAACAGCAATAAGAAAATTAAGCTTGCATGTATGCCGCAATCCTACCTTGTGCAATAAGCACACAAAGTACAGCAAACTGCTCGGGACTACTTTATTTGAAAGACCTCTATTGTTCACTTACACCAGGCTTGGGCGTCTCAAACAACGCGTCCTAACCGTTCGCCACTCGGCCTTGCTTTCGACGACCTTCTCACTATTAGAGGAATCCAGTTGAGTCGCTTCTACACGCTTCACGTAAAAATGTTCCCCTATCTTTCCGTCACGTGCTGCCATCTGATGAGCAGTATGTAATCTAGAAAAAGCACCGCGCCAGTTACAATTCGTTCTGGTGGCGGCGTTTCAATGTTCGGACGGAGTGCAACCGCAATACGAAGACTTCAATAATTAGTCAAACGCGTAAAATAAAAAATAATTGATAACTCTAATAATTGTAATTTAAAATTTCACTTCAAGTGTTTGTTATTTACTCCTCGCTGCTCTTTAAACTTCATAAACGCACCGTTTTAGTTCGTTGCGTTTTATATGCTTTTATTCCCGAATCATTGACTCAAGCGGAAACGAAACGTGTTAAGAATTATTTGGAAAAATATGAGCACCAATTAGAGGTATGAAGTTGGAACTTCCTTCTTTATTTTCGTTTTTTTTTCGAATGAAGAAGAGTCCATTTGTAGTAGGTGGTGCTCTCTGCTGTTGAAGCTAAACCCTCCAGAGGCGTGGTTACGGCAAAGGACGCGCTCGCCGAAAACGAGCTGCAGTGTTTACGAAGGGAAGGTCAAGAGAGACTATATTTATGTTACCCTCTTAGAAATACTCCCATACATTCCATTTCCCTTTTAGAATAGCGAGTGCATCGTCTTTAGAGTGCAGCTTCCCGAAGTGAAAGAGGATTAATTGACGGTGGGCGTTTACCGTTCTGGATTAGTTCTCAAATAATAATCTCAGTGAAGATTCCGTGTGCCATATCACGCTTTTAAACTTCTCACTGCCATGGGGAATGTGTATACTGTTGGACCTAACCAAGCTTTGGTTGTTTCAGGTAATTTTTCAGATATTTTTTGTTTGTTTTACATTTAGACGAAAATATTTTATTTCGATTTTTGTGCTCGTGTGTTATATTGCGTATTAACTTCTGCATTACATGCCAATTCTACAAACTTGTACGTGCTGAACGGCAGGTTTTTGGTGTGTAGCGTTGTTAAGTGAATTAAAATCTAGAAAAAAGAAGATAGAAAGTAAAAAAAAGTCGGCGACTTGTTGGAGCCAGTGTAGGGGTAAAACGGATCAATAATGCCTTCCGAAATAGGAAGCTAACGATTTTGATGACGACGAACACTAGGCGTCTTATGCTAAGTAATGCTTTCTATTGTACAGTCTTTGTAGCCAGGAAAGGCTAATTCGATCCATAACAATTGCCTTCACACTTGCATTATTTGGTCGCTATGGAAACACATCGACTTTAACCTCAATGACAAAAAAGTCAATAAATTTCCGCTTTGTCTATGACCTATAAGGTGCTATACGACACTGCAATGGGCGTCGCCTTGTGATAGGGTGAATTCGGGGTGAAGGTAGGTGAAAATAGGGTTAGGACTGTATACTGCAAAGCTGCGTGAAATCCACAACAATAGGCTAGGGATTTGAAACTTCCTCCGTTATTGTTGGCCAGCGTTTTACAATATTATCATATTATCATTATGTTATTATCAATTGCTTTGAAAAAAGCAATCGAGTTTGTACTTCAGTATGAAGTACTTTGTATGAAGTATAACATTCAAATGTCTTAATTGGCGCATTTGCTGTTTACGGATTCAGTAATTGTAAAGTATTGTGTACTGCTTTCTTCATTCGCGGCTGATAATTTTGTTGTCGGTCGCACAGATCGAGAACTTCTAAAAATCGTTCCCTACTCCATGGAAACTGATGCTGATGTAGTAAATTACAAGGACAACTCACCTACAGACCAACTTTTTTCAACTTTCACAAAGCCTTGACGATTAATTACGCCGATATCTTATGATATAGACGCTTCATTTAACTGTGTAGCTCAGATCTGAGTATTTCTTGGGTTGATCAGACAGACCATTCCTATTTTTACCCTAAATTTGAAGCGAATTTCTCTGTAGGTACCGAAGTTTAGTCAACGATTCTGTAAACCGTTTTGTTCGATGACTTAAGCCCAACGATTGAGTAGATCAAAGATTCCCTTCTCTAAAAACGTCTTCTACTTTTTGCAACAAAAAAAACTGATTGAGGTGCTTTTTTATGGTTTCCAGGTTTGCGAAATTGTTTCCATGAAGAGAATTTTAGTGAGAGCGGAAAGATCGTAATCTGATGAAGTAATGTCAGGACTATAATGAGGGTGTGGTTAGAACACCCCAGGAAAATTCCAACAGTTTTTGTCAGGTCTGCAAAGATGTGTTTCGCCTGGAGTTATCGTGGTGAAATGTTACACCTCTTCTGTAAGCCAAATCCGGACGCTTTGGAACAATTGTATCTTTCAAATACTCAATTCGTCGCAGTATTTTCCTGCATTGATGATTTGGCCTTCTAGGAATAACTCATAACGAACCTTTCCTCTAAAATCCCACCAGATGAACAGTATAGCAGTCTTCCGGCGGAGCCCAAATTTAGGGACGGTTCGTGGACGTCTGTCCCGTAATTCCCGAGATTTTTTTTCTTGTTACGTTATGGTAGACAATCGGTGTTTACGCTTTCTTGTGATAATCCAACAATTTTCTATATCTCCTGAATAGTCAGATGTGGGTTTGTGTCCACCCAAGTCGTTATTCTGTCCCTATCGACCTCTTTAAGGTCGGTCACCCTATTTGACGCAAAAATTCCCCCTTCGAAACAGCGGACACGGTTTCCGAACCACGTATTTTTTTCGGGCATGAGGACCATAAGCTGCATAAAGTTTTTTTGTTGTTTCCCAAGCGTTAAGTCCTTCGTGGAAATTATAACGCAAAATATGGCGACAATTCTCAGCGGTATCGTTTATCTTTTAGCGTTGAATAAAAAAAAATTCAAGTAAAAAATTATCAAAGTTTAAGAATTCTTGAAGAGTTTAGGAATTTAAACATGTCAATAAGAGATCCATTTTACTAGTTTGTGAACAAAAAATGTGTAGGCCTATACATACGCAGAGAAATACGCGGGCTGTTCGAATGCGCAACTGATCGAAAATCGGAACGTGCTTTTTGATCAACCCAAATATCTCTAGATGGCATGGTCAGAAACACTGACGAGCTTCGCTCGAGCTGTTGATTGAAAAATGTCTGATTCTGATGTTGCCATTTTTGAATTTGGAGAAATTTACAAGCGAAGTATCTCAATACATATCTCACAAATTAGTCCTAAAGAGACGGAAAACAGTTGAAAAATTTTCAGGCGAGTTACAGAATATCAGGACAAGTTAATGTTACGTAAGGCGATGAATAAGACAGTAGTTAAATTCTTTCCGCCAAACATGAACCTCAACCTGATAATAATTAAGATTTTCCGTGAGCAGTGGTCCTAAATAAAAGTTCTCGTCACTATGTACCCTTTACGCCCTATAAATTTATCCCTATGTTCTGAGGCCTAAAAAATCATCTCTAATAAAAGTTATCATATCGCATTAACGGCCTCCGTATTCGAGGCATTTTTTTATAATTTACAACAGTGTGAACAGTGCTCGTTACCGTTTCCGTATCGTCTTCCGAGTTTCATTCTCCGATTTACATTGACTTTTGAACAAAGGGAAAATAATAGTAATAATAATAATAATAATAGTTTGATGGTGAGGGTTTTACAAGTGCAAAACAGAACAAATGGTAGCCTGACAATCCAGGGCACCCATTGTTAATGTACTCTTGTTCTCATAACAATACGTTTTCGCATCAAAACCTGAGCCAAGGGTTGAAGTATCTTGAATGATATTTTGTCGATGGTTGAATGAGCCTGAAGTATCTTGAGTGCTGAATTAGCAAAATTTGTTACGGATGGGTAGGTTATTGGGTTTGTTAAAAATATTTCATGTTTGAAGGGAGGGTTTTTTTTTGCCTAGTGTTCTTAAAGATATAGCTTTGTTTTTCTTACGTAAAGCGCATTGACAAAACAGGTCGTTAAGAGTTTGATAGTTACAGCTTATACAAAGGCGTAGTTTACGTTTGCTCTCTCAAAATCGGTATAAACACTATTGGGAAAATATTTCCTGGGAAAATAGGCCGTTCTTAACTTTATAAGGGTCGATATTCGTTGCATGATTGGATTTGCATATAGGTCACTAGCCAAAGGGAATGGGCAATTGGGAGTGACAAACAACATATATTTTTAGGCTACAGTTGAAATATTTTCAGTGAAAAAATGTGGGCAAACCGACCGGAAACTTAACAGGGCTATGGACACCAAAAACGCATATAGAGATTTTGATGGATTGTTGTAATACACATTATCCTAAGAATATAGAATTTTGTTTCGAATTTTTCTGACCAGCCGTTCTGGAGATATTTATTTCCAAAGTTTTGGCCTTTTGACGACGTCACGGAGAGGAAAATTTGAATTTCAGATTTCTTATTTCCTATATATCTTCGTTATAATTCCGCACCTGAGAAAAAGACACATATCCAGAAACTAAATTTTTCTCTGTTTTTTATAAGATAAAATTGTTTTTGGTGTCCATTGCCCTTTAATTATAAGCCTGGCTTTCATTGCAAGTCAAGATCCGGTGCACTATCACAAGTATACAAGAGCGCATGCTTTACCGGTTTACGACATAACTACCATAAGTCGGTGATACGCCGCGCGAATTACAATTATGAAAATTCGTGAAAGCTTGCCTTCACCGTCACGTTTCTAACCGTGTTGAAACTCAAAGATGCATGTAAAGAGGGTCAAGAATGGGAACTTTTATTGAGTAAAAACCTACATTCGTTCTTTCCAACTCTCACATCGCATGGACTGTAATAGGAAGTAACAGCTTGGCACATAACTTATAGAATAAGTTAAAACAGTACATGACACTAACCACTTTCACACTATATACAACAAAGTACCTATACATCCTCTCCGAAAAACGAAGGCAAGCCATGAAAGGAAGCCCCTGAGCTGAGCTATTGTCACTTTAGTGCAGTAACGTACAGAATTTTTATCACATACAAACCGATTTTTTTTCTTTATCTTAACCTTACTTAACCACCATAGGAGGTCTTTGCAATGTAAAAATTCCTAAAAGCTTCTGCACTTGTTCTTTGGTTTACCCCAAATACCCCATGACAATGATCTTAGGGGGGAAAAGAGTTGACAAAGGAAAGGAGAGTCGAGCCATGCATAAATAGTTCAATAAATTAAACAACGTTAACGAAAACCTCTCGCCTCAAATGCATCGCACTGCGACCATTTTGTTGTTGAGCAAATTCTCACTAAATAACTTACAAACATCAATATACATAGTTGGATGGTTCTAGAATGTAAACACTTTTTTCCTTCAAAAAAATCCCATCATCTCTTGAAGGTATTGCTTAACCAATACGCTTTAACCATATCGGCGCCCTTTTCGCCGATCATGATCACGGGAGCGTTCGTATTCCCGCTCACTACGTTAGGCATAATAGACGCGTCGATAACGCGTAAGCCCTGAATGCCATACACACGGAGTTCAGGATCGACGACGGCTTTCGGATCGCCCGGCGGACCCATGGTACACGTACCCGTCGGGTGGTAAATAGTCGACGAATAATGGCGCACAAAACACGCCCAGTAAGGGTCAGTATACAGTTCCAGATGTTCGCAGCCCGGGAAGGGTTGGGCCCAAAACCTCGAGCCCAATTTCTTAAACGCCGGAGTTTCGCTCAAGGCGAGTCCGATCTTGACGCCCTCTACCAACACGCGCACATCTTGGTCGTCCGTCAGATAATTCGGGTAAATCAGAGGTTTGTCGTACGGGTTAGCGGAACGGAGGCGGATGTAACCGGTGGAGCGCGGACGCAGTAACATGGGAATGACGGACCACTGGTCGCGGAAGGCAATCGGGGCGAAGTAATTGTCCCACACGTGGTCGGTGACACCGTGGGCGAAGCGAATTTGCGCCCCGCCGTCGGACGCTGGCGTACCGGACACGAAATGGAATTCAATGTCCGGGAAATCGTCAGTGGCGTTTTCGTACTTGGTCTTGACCCAAGCTAAGCCCTCGACGCCACCCATGACCGTCAGGGGTCCGGTGTCGTGGATGGCGTACCGTAAAATGGACGGCAAGTTCTCGTAGCGCGTTTGGACCATGGAAATGGGTTCGTCGATCAAGAAGGCCATGCCACCGGCAGCAATGTGGTCTTGGAGGTTGTTGCCGACGGGCAAATCGTTCATGACAGGGATGCCTAAGGATTGGAGGTGGTCGGCGGGACCCACACCGGATAACATGAGTAATTGGGCGCTGTTGACCGAGCCGCCGCTGACGATGATTTCTTTGTTAGCGTAAACGACGTACACTTTGCCCTTCTTGATAAACTTGACAGCGTAAGCGCGTTTGGTAGTGGGATCGATGAGGATTTTCAGCACTTGGGAATGCATAGAAATGTGGAGGTTGGGTCGGTGGCGCACCGGGCGCAGGAACGCCTTGGCGGTGGAGCAACGCGAACCGCGACGGATCGTGCCTTGCGGGATCATGAACCCGCTTTGGTATTCGCCGTTCCCGTCACGGTGCTCGTAACCCAGTTCCACCCCGCCCTGCACGAAGGTAGTGGCTAACGGTGTCCGCCAGGGGGCTTCTTGGACGGTGAGGTAACCGCCGACGCCATGATAAGGGCCGCGCGCCAAGTAAGGGTTACGGTTGTCTTCGGATTTCTTGAAGTAATGCAGTACGTCTCGGTAACCCCAACCATAGTTGCCCATCGCTTCCCAACTGTCGTAATCGCGTTTGTTGCCGCGGACATACAGCATGTAATTCAGAACGCTGGAACCTGGAACATTTTCCCAACAATGAAAAGTTAGATGGCCGTTCCATAACAATGAAAGGGGTATATTTCAAAATAGAGAAAATCTTCGTTAGAAGGATTCAAAGCTAGAAGGGTTCAACGTTAGTTGCGCATTTTCAACCAGTGTTTCGGAACGGACCCGAAATCGTTCCGTTCTTTTCTTTCCGGGCAAGCCATCTGTAGGCTATCGAATGAAGTTACGATTCCAATAACCAGTTCAAGTTAACTTTCGCTGCATGGTATTTCTGAGATATACTTTAATTATTTCCAATTTTTGAGGCGGAGTCCTCATTGTTGTTCTAAATAATAAAAAAGAGACCGTTATAAGGCCACTTGTCCCGAAAGCAGGGTTATTTTAAATTTCCCGCTTTAGATTTTTTTTACAATTACTAATTTATATCGATATTTTAATCTTTTTTTAAAAAAAATCGATATTTATGTAGCAACGGAACGGAATTTTTGGAAAATGCACAGGAACGGAACGGTAAAGGTTCAGAGGAACGGAACTGAACGGTCGAAAATTGCAAAAGAACGGCAAAGAACGCCGTTCCGGTCGTTCCTAAGCACTGTTATCAACAATGAAAGTGAGCGAAGAAGTATGGAATTACCTCCCAAGACCTTGCCACGTGGCCAACTGCAGCGTTCACCATTGAAACCGAGACAAGCCGTAGGTTGAGGTTCCGTTTTGTATTGCCAGTCGAGATTGGACAGTTGAAGATAAGCGGCCAGGACAGGGACATCCGATACTTCCGTTTCGTCACCACCAGCTTCCAATAACAACACACTCCAGTCTTCCACCTCGGATAAACGGTTCGCGACCACAGCACCCGCTGAACCAGAGCCGATGACGATAAAGTCGTAGTACTTGAGGACCGTTTTGGTGTCTTTGACTCGGCCTTCAGGATCTTTCTTGTCGTACGCGTAATAAGAAATTCCCGCAATTAAGGCTGGAATAAACCACAAACTCGTAGCCGCTAAGGCCGTGGTGCCGCCTATGGCGCCCAGAACAGGAACCAAGGCAGCCATCTTCCACCTGTCGAACAATAAATGCAGGGCAGATGGTTAGATATATTAAATAAGAGGAACCACATTTTGAAAATTAATGGGAAATTTAACGGTATTATACCGAAAAGATTCGAGAATAATAAAGAACAAAATAATAAGATTCTTCAAAAGTATGAATAAAGTTATAGGTGCGAGTGTAATGCTATGGATAGGATTTGACACACGTAGAAGAGAGACTAAATAAGATACAACTAACGTAATATGTGTGAATAAGTAGGCGTTAAACAAATTTCAGAAAAGGGACTGATGAAAGTTTGTGTGTAAAGATCCATTCACACGTTGTCACGTCTTCAACCAATGTCAGGTTGTTTACTTAGGTTATGTGTGATGCCTCAAGAAATTAGCTCTTGTTAAACCAATAGGCTCGAATAATGTGTTCAGCACGCTTAGGTTGTCTTAAGGCCACTGTTTACTTTTTCTCTTATTTTACATTGACTGAATGATAAAACGAAAAAATCGCGTTGACGATTTTTTCATAACTGTACATATTTTTCGATAGTTTTCGGACCAAAATTTTAACGTTAATAATTCCTAGAACCTAACGTGGAGAAATTTTCGAAATTCAAAATTACGGGAACAACAGACAAATTCGTAGAACATTTGTAAATTATCTTGGCCTTTTTCCAAAGATATATTTTCGTAAGATTGTAGAGATTGTCAGTGAAAACTTCACTATCAAGATTACTTCGAGAAACATTGCATTCATCCACGCGAGGTTTCCATGGAATCGTCCGTAAGAAAAGGTCGGTATATAGTGGCCTCAAGAAAAATATCAACATTAGGGGCAATAGCCCCCTATTCATCAAGAATTGGGGTAATCGACAAATTCTTTAAAATCTCTAACAATTATTAAGAAAAAGTTACTGATAATAGCATCCGTGAAATTTGCTGTCACGATATGCTATTACTATAGAAAGAAACACAGGTCTATACTATATATTACATAAGTTCCCTAATTCAATTTGGCTCATGGTGTGTTACTACGATGATTTAACAAGACGTGAATTTTTCAGCGAATTGAAGAAAATTTTGTACCGGTCGCGAGTCACTATCGAATTAGGGATACACTGGACAGAAAGCTACGTTTCTCTTCGGAAAGCTTAGTATATTATAAATTATTTTGTTTTTGTACTGTTAATATTGGCAATACGATTCTATTAAGTTTCATTGTTTGCCTAACAACGAAAAGCCATTAAACAAGCAAGGAACGTTTAAGATTCATATTCTCCCGCAGTTTCCAGCAACGAGATCCGCCTAGCTCGTTTGATTTATGCCTTTGTCTTACCTAAGAATATTTGATCATTCAAGTTCCTTAATTAGGCCGTAAACCTGTTCCTTCCTAGCAAGTTGTAATCGTCACGCGAGAGGCTGAGTTTCATAGTTTTAGGCCATACAGCTACCAACAAAGCTCATGGGTAACGCATCCCTCTTACCAGAAACCTGGTCAACGTCCAAAAGCCGACCTTGCCCTTGGCTTACGGCCATGCACTTGGACCCTTTATGCTTGAGATCACTGGAAAACGGGTCAGGAGTAAAGCTGGGATGCCTAATCTTCCCTTTTGATATGCACTGCCTGTCGCCTTTACATAGAACTCCTTTATATCGAACCAGCAGGAAGAAAACGGCCTTCTCAACAACAATAAAAATAAAACAAGTTTATACGAAAATAATGTGGACTACTAGCATACCAGTTGAGGTACACTAAATTCCTGGTGATTGATGGATTAAAAAATAGATCTGTTACTCGTCTAACGTTTCCTAGGCATCTGTGACCAAGTTGTGTACTTTTTTTCTGTTCTCGATCCATCCACCGTGACAAGAAAGAATATCGAGCAGTTAAAGCATACAAAGTAACAGTTTCGTGTCCGTTAATGGCGAGCAGCCCGCAATGATTTGGTGGCAGCACACCAATGTTGCACAAGGGTCCGTCTTCGTTCGTCAGCTAAAGAAAATTAGTAACCGTGTTATGTGGTTACACACCATTACAAGTTTCTCATTTTTCTTTTTTTTTTCTTTGACGTAGCTTTGTGTTAATTCGTTCTCTGGTGAAAAGGAGGATTTTTCCAGAAAATCCAAAGAATTAAGCGCAAGGGGTGGTTGAGAAGATTGGGGGAGGGATAACAGGCCATGGGCACATGTACAGGTTTTGAAGGGGAGGAAAAAGATGCTCTAGGACTTGGTGAACATTTTCTCGTCAGGTGGGTTAACGGTTCAAGAGCCCAGGTCGTCTGACCAGTGCGGATCGGTTTGCTGGCTGCCAGGTGGGTCGTATATGCTTTTCAGCTATTAGTCTGATACCGCGTACCCGAGATTTTTCTACCGGATACCCTACAGTAGTAGTAGGGATATCGTAGATAGGAGAAAAAAAGCCATAGGCTGTTCGGACTTGTTGACTCCCCGGCTACGGAGAAAAGAGCCAGGGAGAAAAGAAGGTTACCCGGAAATGGTAACTTAGCCTCGAAAGGATCCCTGGAGAATTAATGATTAATCCCGCGTCTGGTGACGCAATTTTCGCTTTTTACTAAATTGTCTTCGCTAAGTTAATTTTTAGGAAACTTAGTATTTTATTATTAGTTTTTTATTAATATTTAAAAAAATAGTATTTCTGTTTTAAATTTACTGATCTTTGTAGATCACGTTTAAAGAGTTTAAATTACTTTGAAAGAGTTTACATTACTTTTAAGGAGTTTAAGTTACCTTGAAAGGCTTTATATTACATTTAAAGAGTTTGAATTACTCTCAAAGAGTTTGAATTACTCTCAAAGAGTTTGAATTACTCTCAAAGAGTTTACATTACTTTTAAAAAGTTTAAACTAATTTCGTATTGGGATTTGTTTTATTGGAGTTGTTTACGTCGTCGTCTGTTTTTTTTGCCTTGGTATAACACAATTTAAGCGCCTATTTGTGGAGTTAGACTCTAAGTGTTTGAACGGACTGTCGAATAACCTATTTTTGTACGCGGATTGTACGAGATTACACGGTCGCTTGGTAACGACGAACTCGTTTTCGTAACTGTTCTCCGGTGGGTTACGAAAGAAAAAGCAGTCCGTTCACCTTCGGAATGCTGGCCTAGTCAGAACGAGTTGAAAACAGAGAAAAAGTTGACTCGCTGGACAAGTTTGCATTTTGGCGGACTGAGCAAGGTCAATGTAACGTAGTTTCTGAGTCACTAGGACAGTGTTATTCCCAAAAAATGGCGCTTACCTTAATGGAAGGAGCAGGAATACGCAACAATAAAAATTGGGCTTGTTGTCGGGCCGGGAATACCGTCACTTGATCACCACTGAACGTCTGTTGGAAGACTGGTCACTGTGAATCTCCGAAAACCAGGTAAAAAAAATTGGGCTAACGGTGATGAGGGAGACGGGAAAGGTAGTCGTGAGAAAATTCTTCCCAAAGTCGTTTTTCGACGAGAGAAAAAAAAATGCTCAGTCCCTAGAGATGAGAAACGACATTTCCGTACTGAAAAAGCGTTTAGGGAGTTAACGTTCTTTTTTCCACCCCGTCACTTTGCTTTCACTGATTCAGTGTGAAAGAAAGTTATCCTGGCGTAATGAAGTACGGGTTGCCATGGTCAATAATGAAATTCGCGATATTGGTCACCCACAAAAACTTGGAACCTTTTCTGGGTCGAGGAGAAAATTTGCAAACGACCAAGTCGCTTTGTAACGTGGCAGTCTCAAAGTAACACAAGTTTCAAGTAACACAAATCAGTGGGAGGGGAAGACAAAGCTCAAATGGCAGTGTACCAAACGCTACAAGGTTTGGTGCGAGACTGACGACCACAAGGCTTGAACTTGAGAAGAAGTAGGTCTTCCGTCTCCGGCTGGCGGCGTGGCGGATTGGGAGAGTTGGTAGACGAAGCAAACGGGGTGTGTATGGTAATGGGAGGCAGATTCCACTCCTGGTGCCTGTGCGATCTTAGCAACTGGACGAGACAGGTTACTCATTTGCTGTTTATATATCAACATAGTTGGAAGCAAACTTTTCGCCCCGGAATAAGCGTGACTATTTTATGAGCACTCACTTGCGAGAACCATGGAACGTTTTCTTTTGTAAGGTATACGTGTGTTCCACAGCGCCCGCTGTAACCCCCAAAATCTTAAAGTGCAATGGACACACAAAAAAATGCATATAGAGATTTTGATGGATTATTATAATAGACATTATTCTAAGAATAGAGAGTTTTGATTCGATTTTTTGCTGACCAGCCATTCGAGATATATTTATTTCCAAAGTTTCGGCCTTTTCCCGCCGTGAGAAGCGTGACGTCACGGACGGGAAATTTTGAATTTCAGATGTCTTACTTCCTAAACGTCTTCGCTATTATTTCGCACCTGAGAAAAGGAAACTTATGTTTGGAAACTAGATCTTTCTCTCTTTTTTGTAAGGTAAAGTTGTTTTTGGGTGCCCATTGCCCTTTAGTACTATTCGTCGTACAGTAAACTGTAAAAAAAATATTTTGTGCATTTACAATGATTCCTTGTGCAGCAAAAACTACAAGGACTTCACTGTAAATTACTTAAAAAATGTTTTTAACAAGAATTTCTGGTAGAAAAACATCTTTGAAGTATTTTTTTCAGTAAAGTCCTTATCATTTTTTGCTGCACTGTAAATTCACATTTTTTACAGTGTACCCCAAAGTACTGTACGTACAGTACTGAGCAAAAAAACTGTGGGGACACGAGGCTGAAATGGCCCTATCCCTTCGCTGCCAGACCCTTTCACCACCGCGAGTCCTGTGACAGGACGTTCTACCAATCAGCAGCTAAACCTATTTGCTTATTTTCAGTTTGCCCAGTTTTATTACTTATTGCTCTTTATGTGGGTTCCTACTTATTTAGTAGTAAAACAGGAGATAAAACTTTTCTACGCTTTTTTTCGTGGAATGTAAAACAGAATAAATTATGTTTGAATTCGCGCGTAGCCTACAGTTCCTCCCACTCAGCGGGAGGCTAGAAAGTGCCAGTGACGTAGTAAGCCAGGACAGCTTTCCGCGGTGAGAGGACCGGCTTTGTGCTAAAGTGTCCCGTTTCCCTTAGTATTTTTTTGCTCAGTACTGTACCTAGGTGCTTCATAATTCGCTGCCGGAAGTCTATTTTTGGAAATAGTAAGTCTAACCTACGTTTTGTTAATAAGTAGCCATGATATTAATGCCACTTAATCAAATGGCATAATCAAGGGGCTGAAAATCCCAATCAATGTTAATTCCAAAGAAATAATATGATCTTTGCAAATGTTTCGTAGAGGCCTTGTTTGCCTTATTTGGTGCAATAAATAATAATAAAAATAATGAAGGCTGTCTTCTCTTATGGACGATTTTTCAAAAACAGTTTTTAACTGTATTTAAACAATTACAAGCAGAACTTCATTTACGATTTTGCATTTACCACTCAATGTTTCTCGAAATAATTTTGACAGTGAAGTTTAATTGATAGTCCTTAGAATATTGCGAAGAGATATCTTTGGAAAAAGACAAAAATAATGTACAATTCTTCAAGAAACTTCTCTGCTTTTTTCCCAAAATTCTGAATTTTTAAATCTCTCCTACATTAGATTTTAGGTATTATAAATTGTAATACTTAGGTAGAAAAATTATCGAAAAATATGGAACACCTATGGAGAAATCGTGCACGCAATTCTTGTAGTTTCTCCCATTCAGTCAGTGTAAAATAAGGAAAAGAATTAAAGGGGCACATTATAGCCTGCTATAACCGACCCCATTGTGAAAAGCTCCAACCCACCAAGTTTGAAATGTATGTATGTACTAAAAATTTCAAGCTAGCAAAGAGGTTATCTTGAACACTCTTAATTATTAACGCTAGTAAAATAAAATAAATGTAAAAAGAGAGAAAGAGTATACACTGGCTTTAAGAACTACAGTTTTGTTTATGGATATTCGACTCGTTATATTTTTATATTTTAATTGTAATATTGTTTAACTAGACGTACTGTATATAACAAACTGGTAAGGAAATTGCTAGTAAGGTTATTCCAACTCGAATTCCCGTTGCATAGTGAACCCTGGACCTATTTTTCATGGGAATCTAAACTTTAAAAAAATCTTAAAATTCTGAAAGAATAAGATTAGAAAAGTTGAGCATATTTTAAGTCCAGTCTTTATTATATGCGGGTAAAAGGCATGAGTGGAGGCATATGCTTGTGCCTTTTTCGCCTGTGTGGTTGTGTCACGTCAGCGTAAGTCGAAAGCGGTCGTAAATTTCGACCAGGAAGGTAGGGTAAAGAAATAGAAAGAGTTTTGCATAAAAATGTAATACTAATACTGCGAAGGGCCCCGTCTGGAAAAGATGGTGGGAGCATAGGAGTTGTGCAATCGGTGATGGAATGCGCCTGGTATTCGGCACGTAGTGTACTGTACCGTCTGAACTCGACCTGATGGTGTGTTTGCGGACGATTTGTGAATAGGTTAGTCGGTAACGGTGGGTTAGTTGACAATGGATTCCTGAGTCAGCCTAATATTAATTCTCGGGGAGTTCAGATATACAATCGTGGTGCGAGTCGCAACTGGAAATGGTAAAGAATTGCAAATGAAGAGAAACTGGAAACAACGTAAAAAAATGTGGATTTACAGTGATTCATTGTGGCGAAAAAAATGAGACGGATTTTTCAGTAAAAATACTTTTAACAATGTTTTTCTACCACAAATTTGTGTTAAAAAATTGTAAATATTTTTACAATAAAGTCCTAATAATCTTTTGCTGCGCAATGAATCACTAAATTCACAAAATAATTTTTTACAGTAAGTATATCGTGTTAGTACGGAAATATGTTAATTGGCAATGCTGTTGTAGGAGAAACGTTACTTTTAGCACGTAATCTGAATAAGGTGGAGGAAAAGCCGGTTTGGAAGCGTACATTTTTGTAGAAACGTTGCTACAACACGACGGGGATTGTAACGAAAGTATTGACACAGGCACCGCCGAGCGACAAACTTTTCATTTTTTTCGAATACTAAGTCTTGTTCTCACCTTCACAGGGCGTAGAAGAATTTCCGGTTTGCTGACGCGTTACTAAAGATTGTCTTTTTTCTGGCGCTGAAAAAAAGCAACGTGTCTTGGGGAAATGTATAGTACAGTTTCAGAAAACATGACAGGTGACATGAGTGACCTTGTCTGTAGAGAAAATGTGTGTGTGTGTTCGTTCCACTTGATTTAATCAGAAGGTCTCCATTTTTTTCTAATCATTGTGAGATTTCTAATATTACGCTTGTATACCCTTTAATGGGTTGTAAGCACTGCGTGACGCAAATGCGAAAATAGGATACGGTACGCATGGTACGCATTCTCTTGAGACCAAGTTTCATTGTTGGGAGGATTGCACCCGAAATAGAAAGGAAAGTGTTAGAAATCGGACTTTGATTACCAAAGAACATTCACAACAAAGGTTAAGCAGTTCTGAATAACTGTGGCAACAATGAATCTTGCATTAGATTTATCATTAGCATTGAAGTAGAGCGTTAGTGCAAGAGGATAACGATTTTCTCAGAAATAGCCACGTGTAGTTTTCCGTATACCTGGACCTTCTTGTATTCATTTTAGAATACTGATACATTGTGGAAGAGATTGATAAATCGAACATTTGGCTTATGGAAATCTGGTCAAATACAAAGTCAATGCTGCGAGTTTTACCTGATATTCTGACAAAAGAAATTCTTCTCATTCTGATCATTATCTGCTAATTTTTTTCCGGTACCACTTGCACGTACCTTTTCGCATAAACGAGCTCGGTTTGCAATTCGTTGGAAATGCGTGTTACGTGAATTCAGAAGGACTTGAGTTCTCTGACCCTTCGGAGTGAAGTTAGCTCTTCCAATTCACGTTTTCCAACGCTTTTTTCTTTACTTACCCGTATCATACAAAACCTCTTTCACGCGTAACCAATCGTGACATTCGCCTTGGAAAACAAAAAGAAGGATGAAAGACATCCTGAACCGGATTTTCTGCCCTGTAATAAATCTGGACCTTTTGTTTCCAATGAATAATAACCATTTCTATAATTGAATTATGTTCATTTCAATCTGAACCGAAACTGTCTTCTGTGTGATATTATTGTACATGAGAATAGAACCTCAAGCCACATCGGTTGTGGTCAGCAACTTGTAAAACATTCGAAAACTTACGGGATCTTGGTATTGTTACAACCTGCTGCGTCAGGTGCAGTGCCAGGCGGACATCGACAAACCATTTTTATTGTCAAATACTATTTTTATTTTACGATCTGTGCGTCTTCAGAAAGCTTTCGTCCCCATTCTCGCGGAAAAGCTCGCGGTCAATCGCTTTTTGTTGCACCATTTCCGGAAGTAGGTTAAGTACACACATAGTTTGAGTATTGCTCCCAAGCGATACTCTTCCTTTTTACTCGTTTTTGACGGACGCAGTCCAATTAGGGTCAAATTTTGCAAGTCAAACGCAAAATCTCTAATAAAGCTTTCCGGAATTATTTTTTTTGTTCTCCGAAGGCAACTTTCTCCGACAGGAAGTTGAATTTACCTGTCAATGCGAGAGGAAGGGTCTATGTGTATGTGCCTACGTGCCAAGTCTCACGTGCTTGAAATACCGTTCATTTATTGGTAGCGGCAGCTGGGACAAATGTTGATCCATTTTAACACCCATCTTCCCGAGATTTTCTTCTTCGCGCTTGAATAATTCAATAGAAGTTCAAGGTATCGGCGCATACCTGTAGTCTAAAGCCCCCAGTAGTCCTATAGGGGCGGGTAGACACGCCTTTTTTCGTCACTTTCTGTGGCCAAGATGTGTGAACAGTATTTTACAATACTTTGGGAGAAAGAGTCCGAAGTTCAAGGAATCGAGTCGAAAAGTAGGCGAAGTCGTGGAATGTGACCCGTCCTGCTTTTCCGTATGAAAACTGTGCCATAAAGAACAAAGTTGCTAATTTTGCTAGATCATTTTTCCTTATATATTGTTCCTCGCATTTACTAATGCACTGCGAGCCATTCCCCCCCCCCCCCACTTGACTGTGACTAACGAGTTTGGAGCTTATTGAATAGGTACACGGAAATTATAAGGGGGAATTATATTGTGAACTAGTACAAATTTTATTATTGTTATTATTGTTATTTTTTATTATTTTTTGGGTGGGTGGGGGAAGAGTGCTGCGTCAGTAAATGATGCGAAATTTTGCGGGGAAAAACTTACTTGCGAAAGGTAAGGGCATTAAATTTGCATAAAAAGGAACAATTCAGAGGGAGAGAAATTTGATAGTATATATCAAGGCTACAAAAGGATAAATTATTGTGACTAGCCATAAAACTTGGTTACAGTTGTGCTTCAAACACGAATTCTATTCATTGTTGTTTTTTTTCACTAAAAGTGGAAAAGAAGACCCGCTCCCTAAAAAAGACATACTTCCAAAACGGGGGCAGTGTCACGGCGTTTTTTTATCAGATTTCGTTGTCTTCATGTTTAAAGGCAACATATTTTGTCAAGTGGTTGAAGCAAAAGCAAATAAAATTAGCTTCCGCCTTCAATTAAGGATGTCAGAAAATGGTAATGATACATCTCGAGTAGCATTCATTGGAAGCTCTTTTACCTTGCGTGTCTGATGTAAGGGAGCTATTTTCAAAAAGTTTTTTTTTTTAAAGAACACATGAAGATGAGTCTCGTAATCAGTTTTTCTATGATTCCATTGATCGGAGGTCAAAAAGCGACCAGGGAGTATAATTTGCGGTTGTAAGGGTCTCTTGAAAAGCTAGAAATGAGTTCGCCGAAGAAAAGAGGACAAAAAGACATTTTAGGTGAAACGACACGAAACGTAATCGTCAAAGCAGGTTGAAGTTCATTGGTTTCATAATTGTACTCCGTCAATGAAAGCAGAATTAAATTCGTAGACGCCTCTGGAACCTTTACCGCGTACTATACGCGGTTTTTGTCTCCTTGAGCTGCACTCGTGGACCCCTCCGTAGACCCTGCAGGGATCCATGGACCCTAGCCGAAGCACCGTACTGTTTTAAGTTAGTTAAAATTACAGCTAGTATTATACCAACTGTAGAAGCTTAGCTAGCCGACATAGTAGAAATTTGGCGAGGAATGTGACGTAACAATGAATTCCTGTGCTTGCTAATGCGGAGAGCTTGCCAGTAATGGAAACTTACTTCCAGCCGTACAGTTTTGTAGTGACCTTTATTACTTTTGCTTCTTTACGTACATCTTTATATTTCTACGTTTGTAAATAAAAAAAAGTAATTACAAAATAAAACCGCAAAGTAGCCTACGTCTAAGAAATTAGAAACAATTGGGATTTGAGAATGAGCAGTGCGACTTGCTCTGACTTTTAGCATACCTCATTTGACATACAGCCTACGTATTTTAACACTGAAATGTTACGAAAAGTAGAATTTGCTAACCGAGAAAAGAAAACGTACAATGGGGAATATATGGTAATTTTTAGATTGTAAATAACTATAGACCGACTGGGGTATAAGTAGTCTTCATTACAGCAATGAATTTACATGCAGTTTCTCTGTATTGTAGTGCGTTTCTTGCGAAATGTCTGGACACAAAGAAACTAGTTTAATGGCTGTTGTGGAGTTAGAGTTTTTTTTTGTCTTTAAGCTTCAAAAGCACATAGCGTGAAACTTTGATTGTTGGGGTGGAAACAGCATAATTGCAAATGAATGAGTACGTGTAGCTTTGCGAAAGTTCGCGTGTAAGGAAAACGTTGGCTAATGCATAAAAACTCCTCCTTAGCGAATCATCCTTAGACGGACACGCATTTTCCTTAGCTCCTGGGGAAATTCAGACCAGCAAAGCTATTTAGGTTACTGAGGTGACCCATGAACACTAAATGGTATTTCCTTCCTTCCTTGTGGTCAACGATTTTGCAAGAAGAAAACTTTCTTCTCGTTATTAACAAGATCCCGTTTTCTCTAGGTGATATCACCCTTTCAGTTTCGATATTACATCCTTAGCCATTAGTCTGAATTTTATGACGAATACAGTGGAGTCCACTTATAACGATATCTGATATAACGATAATCCGCTTATAACGATGAAAAGTTTACGGTCCCAGTTTTGCCCCATTTAGTCCAATGACAATGAAGTCCTCTTATAACGATTCCTGATATAACGATTATCCGCTTTTAACGATACAATTTTCAAGCCCTATGGGGTATCTTGCAATGGTTTTTGGCTTCGGTTATAACGATGTCCTAAAACTGACACTAATTTTTTACACTCCAGCCGACAGTTTCCACGAAAAATCTAAAACATGCTTTCAAGTATTTTGACAATCACCTTTCACAACCTCTCACTTTGAACACTTCTTGATGACAACGTTCAGTACAACACCAACAATTCAGTACAAAACCCACAGTATACGTGTTGCAGAATTACATGTATGCTGTAACTCAGAAGAACGCTAAACAGCGAGCTATAACCTATTATTTTGAGAAAAAATAAGTCTAATTCTCGTACTGTTCTTTAAAACAATAATGCACTTATATACAGCTACGCGTTATCTTCTTTGTTGTTTTCTGGCTTGATGTATAGGCAAGCCCTGATATAGCGATATTCCGCCTATAACGATATTTCCAGTCCGGTCCCGAGCCCATCGTTATAAGCGGACTCCACTGTATATCTGTAGTTGTCTCACTTTTCTCATTTCCGTATTTTTCCGTTGTTTTGGTGAAGTTTTTCACTGCATTGCCATGGAACCACCTAACATTATTCACAGTATTTTATACCTTTATTTTGCTTGTATTTTAGTTAATTCTTCAAACCCATTATTCATTTCCTTTTGAAATATTTACTTCTTTCCATTTTATTAAGCTTGTACCTTACTTAGTGTTTATTTTCGAAAGTGTTTATTTTCGTTTAATTAGGTTTGTACTTCAGTTAACTCTTCTAACCCATTATCCATTTTCTTTTGAAAAAAAATCTATTTTCGTTCTATTAAGCGTGTATTTTAGTTAATTTTCCAACACATTATTCATTTTCTTTCGAAAGAATATTTTTATTTTCCTTTAATAAGCTTGTACTTTAGTTACTTCTTCTAACCCATTATCCATTTTCTTTCGAAAAAGTTATTTATTTTCGCTTTATTAAGCATGTATTTTAGTTAGTTCTTCCAACCGATTATTCATCTTCTTTTGAATTTTTTATTTATTTTCGTTCTATTAATCTTCTATTTTAGCTTCTTCATGTAACCTGTTATTCATTTTTCTTTTGAACAACTATTCTTCTCGTTTTGTATATTTTACATTTTCTCGCCTGAGCAGCTTACAGCTATCTATTTACGGCAGTTTCCTTGGCTTAATATTACAGGTTGTGCTCAGCATTGGAAACGCTTGACTTACCTTACTGTGTCACGACTGGTAGACCAATAATTATCCTAATTCTTTGATTTGTTTGAAAATAGGCGGCTGTTGTGGGTCCACGAACAAGAAGACGGTAGTGGGAGGATGGGCTTGGGCCTGGTGGCTAGTTACGGATGTGCAACGGCTTTCTTTGGAGGTAGGTGGTAGTTTGGATGGAAACCGATGAAGATTCGTGAAAATTTGCATACATAGCGGGCATCCGGGCCCTAGAGGAAGGGCGAAAGGGACCGAAATTATTCGAGTAACAGGTAGAAACCGTGTTTCTCACGTAGGGAAGCCACTTTGGCAATTTCGCGAAAAGTAAGGAAAATGGTGACCCCACGGACAATCTGGGTCTGACCTCGTTTTTTTTGTGTGTGTCTTGCTGGGGATGCTTTGAGCAAATGACCTTTATTGAGTAGGGGCGTATATGGTAGGTATGGTCTATTCTACAGGAATAGGGTCCAATACTGTACGGGTCTTTTGACCTTCACCTTTAAGATGGTTAACGGTACTGTAAGGGATTGGAGACTTACGCGATTAAGTAGTTGAAGTTGACCGACAATTTTTTATTTATTTTTTAAACATTATTTGTGTAAGGTCTGTATATATTGACTTTTAAACATTTTTTTCCGGGATATAGGTGATGACGTTAAAGCCTGTGTGTGAACATGTCGAAACAGCGCAAGGTGTACCGCTAACGGTGACAGGAGTGGCCCAAGTGAAGATTATGACAGCTAAGGAACTTTTGCAAACGGCGTCTGAACAATTTTTGGGCAAGTCGAAGCGTGACATCCAGATGACCATTTTGCAAACTCTTGAAGGACACTTGCGTGCCATTTTGGGTAAGGAAGGAAGATGGGAATTGGGGATGCTGGGAAGAAGTTTGTAGGCTTGTGACACGTTGTTACAGGTTTCATTCGTTTTACGAGTGTATACAGACAATAGCAGAAGCGTCTAGATGCGAATAACCGATGTTACTTGCGGGGAGGATAAAAACAAGTTTTAACCAGGCGGCTTGTAGGGCCATTTTAGCGTTAGGGTCTTGTATGTCCTATTTATCGTGTATGTCAATATCCGTAAGTGCTTCCTCTTGTTTTAATTTGTCGGGTTTCTGCTGTAAATCAGTAAGGCTACGGTGCACGTAAGCGTGGTATAGGGGAATCACGTGCTAAATGGCGTCAGCGATTTCGCCCAAACTACTCAATATTTCATTAAACAATCGTGACAGTAAAGTTTTGGATCGTAGTAGCTAGTGCATATCGTCAAGTTTTTCTTTCAAAAGTTTTTTTTAAAAGTCAATTTGTTAAAGCGAATATAATGTAAACTTTTTCTGAAGAAGCGTTTTTGAATATCCAGCCTCGAGGTACACTAAAGCACCGTTTTTCTAATTTATTAGCGAAAATGAAATTGAAATCCCTCGGTTAGTTTCGGACTTATAACCTTCATAGTTATTGAAACTTCCTAGGTGACAATTCCAAAACTAATGTCGGATTTGAATTCCGCTTCCAGTAGTGAATAGTTTTAAGCGGCTCAGTGAACGTTGCAACCGAATGTGCAATTGCAATTTCTGCAATAATAAATGGACTCGCTTTTTACAAATTTACGAAAAACTTCTTAAAGAAAGTCTCGACGATGAGCATTTGATATTATGATACAAAACTTAACTGTCGAGACTGTTTAATTAAATACTGAGCAGTCTTGGCAAAATCGCTGACACCGTTTAGTATTTGATGCTCCTTTACCACGAATTAAATGCACCGTAGCCTTAACTTGTAGCTTTTGCGTTTATCTTGAACGTTGATTTCGAATACTCCGATTATTTGTTCGGATATCAGTATATGACTTGACTGTTCAGCTTGAAAGTTCGATTGGACAATACTCAGCACAGAAAGTGGCCCAAGCAAAATGCTCTGTGCTAGCGTCGCGGCACTTGCGTGAGCGGTACTATTTTATTCCATCTTTTTCCGAATGGTCCCTAACCCACAGCGCTTGCTCTTGAATTAGGGAACTTTCATTGTTGCCCAGTTCCGTGCGATAAGCATACGGCGGTTTCCTTGGCGCGTTTTTTTTTTGCCCAGTACAGTGCTCTGTGGAAATGTTTTTGCACCAATACTGAATTTCCACGAGCTGTGTAGTCAAGTGACACAGGAGCGATCAAAAAGGAACATTCGCGAGCATTGCGGGTCCAGCAATGAACTTGAACGGATACTAATTCGAGAATCATGTCTCACCAACTCTGGTCGTAACTTATTGCCGTTCTGCGTTTTTCCGTGTCCGTCAGGTATTGGCAGTGCTAGCAGTAAAGTTTCTTACAAACGGGTAATGCATGAACATTTTCTGCGATAAGTAGGCCTTGTTTTGAGCGTAACCGACTTGGAAAATTCCCGCAAAAAATCCGTTTCCGTGCGGCTTGCCCATTTACTTACGCGCGAACACGTGCCAAGAATTTCTTATATCAGAGTATGTCTTACAAGTGGGTTTGTAGTTCTTCTTACATGAGCGCTGTACACCATCTGTTATGTATAGTCTCTTACTATTCGATAACGCGTACAAACGGTATTATTTATATGGGACTGCGGGCCGGTTCAGTTGCCTGCAACGCGTTTCTCTTACAAACGGGTACTTTTTTTGCTAGCGGTTCTTGGAACTACTATTATAACAGGGTAGGATTAACTCAGTTAGATTTAGGTTACGTTTTTTTACGTACATATTCTCATTCATGCCATTAAAAAAGAAAAGAGTGGCCGTAGCTATATTGAAAGCGTACCCCAATTTGTCTGGTGAAATGCGACTGTTCATTGAAGTAATCCGCTGTAAGCCGGGGTAACGGACAGTTGATACGAGAGCTAGTTTTGTAGCGGTTACTGAGCTAGGACAACAAAAAAAATATCGAACAAAGAAAATGAGGACAATTACGTGACCGAACTAGTGTGACATGGCACGCAGCCCGTTCTGACCTCTTCATTTTTGTGACGAGCTTTTTTGTTTTGCTGTCTTTTCTTTCTCCCTTTCAAATCCACTATTCGTGAGCAAACACGCCCTGGGTGTATACGTACGGGTTTCGAGCATATAATGTTGTTTGCTTATGGGAATTCTGACTTTTTTTGGTACGTGTCTGTAGGTACGTTGACCGTGGAACAGGTCTATAGCGATCGAGATCAGTTCGCCGCATTGGTACGTGAAGTAGCCGCTCCGGATGTGGGCCGCATGGGCATTGAGATTCTGTCCTTTACGATTAAAGATGTCTACGATTCTGTTGAGTACTTGGCGTCCTTAGGCAAGACCCAAACTGCGATCGTCAAGAGAGACGCTGATATTGGTGTCGCTCAAGCGAATCGAGATGCTGGGATACGTGAAGCGGAATGCGAAAAAGCGGCCGTCGAAACGAAGTGCAACACCGACACCAAAGTCGAAGATAACACGCGTCTTTTTCGTTTGCAAAAGGCGAACTTCGATCGCGAAATTAACACAGCCGTACGGTTCATTTTTTCAAAAATAAATTTGTATTTATTTTCGTTTAGTTAAGTTTGTCAAATTAGTCTAATCTGAGCTTGTGTGATTTTCAGCCGTTTCTCTATCATTTCAATGTTTATGTTGATATTCGTAATTTTAATATAATTTGTAGCTTGTTTTGTTTTTTCTTAGGAGCGCACGTGCTCGTATTTTTATTTTTATTTTCAGTTACTTAGTTCTTGAGTTTCTAAGCTTTTGTGCGCCGAGTATTTACCTTTCGTTCCTCTTGGTAGAAAGCGGAAGCTCAATTGGCGTACAATTTGCAAGCTGCCAAAGTGAGACAACGCATTCGTAACGAGGAGTTGCAGATTACGGTGGTGGAGCGTCGCAAACAAATTGAGATTGAAGAACAGGAAATCCAACGTCGCGAAAAGGAATTGTTTGCCACGGTGAGATTGCCCGCTGAAGCTGAAAGCTACAAAGTGGAAACGATCGCCCAAGGAAAGCGGTAAAGTCTGCGTAACGATTTCCATTATGGGGATAAATTAAGTTATATTTGTCCATTTCTTATGTGGCGGGTTATAGAACGCAGACTGTAGCGGTGGCGCGGGCTGAGGCTGAAAAAACTAAATTGCTGGGAGGGGCTGAAGCTCACGCTATTGAATGTGTCGGTAATGCTGAAGCTGAAGCTATGAGACTTAAAGCAGCTGCCTTTAGACAGTACGGTGACGCTGCCATACTGTCGCTAGTGTTGGACGCATTGCCCAAGGTGAGAAGTCGTTTTACGACTCGTTCAAAGCGATACTTTTATCCGTTTCCGCTATGGTTGGTAGTTTAGACGGAATCTGTGCGAGAAAATCATATTTTAGACAGTGTTAGATCGAAAACTGGCAATCAGCTTCATGGGAAGAGCGCAAACAAGAAACTGGGCGTTCATACGCTAGTCAGATCAGGCATAATTTAAAAATATTTGATCTAGAATTAGTTAAACAAAAGATTAAATACTTGTAAGCAAAACTGGTAGCCATCCTCCGTAAAATTTACTATTGAATTAGACATTTAAAGATTATATCAGTAAGGAGTATTTTCTTTCGTTTATCGACGTTGACTTAAGCCTGTTAAATACTTTATTTTCGTTCTCACTTACATTTTTACATTTATGATCATTTCACCAAATGGAATTAGTGGTTTCGCATATCTGCCAAAACTCACTGTGATTATTTACTCAATGTCCGACTTTAAATTCGATTTCTAAGTATTTCTTTCATGTGTTCCGCAAATAGGACGAGTGCCTTTACAGTTATGTGGTTGCAGAGAAGTTCTTTTGCGTTGAAATATGTCTTGAGAGTACTTAATCGTCGTAAAAATTCAGCTCGTTTCTCATTCAGTTTGGTACAGAGAAGTAAAAGGTGTGGGACCATATTTTCTAAGAATCTCTGATTCAGAATTGAACGTAAAACTTCCTTGTTTCCCACTCATAGATTTTTTTTATTTCAGCGTGAGTAAGGCTCTTTGTCGACATTCATTGACGTTTTTCATTTATTACTTTGTACATAGGTTTCACTATTTTACTTTAAAACACTAATAGATTTGTTACGTGTGATTGACGATGAAAGCTCTTAATTCCGTAATGAAAATTTTTCAACGTTTTGGTATATAGTGCTTCGTGAAGGCGTTCAATCTTGCATACTAGCTCGCGTGTGAGCTATAGTCCACTACTATAAATAGTTAAGTCCCCTAAAAACAAAACTAATGTATTTTCTATAATGAATGAAATGGCTTGAAATGGCTAATGTGGACAGTCGGAAAGTGTAATGTAAGATTCGTGAAATTGTAATTGAAGCTCTATGTTCTAATATTTGTGAATGGTTTCAGATTGCGGCCGAAGTTGCTGCTCCTTTGGCGAAAACGGATGAGATTGTCCTATTGGGCGGATCAGGGAATATTACGACGGAAGTGAACCGTCTAATGGCGCAGCTACCGCCATCAGTGCAAGCTCTTACTGGCGTGGACATTTCTAAAGTAATTCTATAACTCTTTATTTATTTATTTTTCAGTTTATCGATAAAAGGATCGTCGGTTCTTGTGTGGTACATACTGTGTATCTTACATATTGTATTGTTTGTCTTAATTGTTAATGACTGTTTGTCTTTAAATAATTATATTTTTTAACTTTCACAGGTCCTCCAAAAGATCCCTGGTGCGAAATAGAACCATCAACTCCGACGAAACTCATACCCGTGGAAATTTGAAACTCTCCAACTTTTATACTTCTACCATCTTTACAACAAATTTTAACCAACAAACCTTTAAAAACTGCCAATACTTTGCTGGTCGTCAATCTTTTTTGAATCTTTTGCCCTTTCAGGAAGTAGTCGTATAGGTTATCTCGTAAGGGGTTAAGTAAACTGGGTTTTTGGTACAAAAGTAGCTCTTAATCTCTAGCTGCGTTGTAATCCCTTTTTCTTCGCTGGAGTTTTACGTACCACAAAGGTCGAAACCGCGTAAATAAAACGGGAACTGCCGCAGAATTAAATGTTAATGTCCTAGTTGTTAATTCGAGGTGTTGTTTTCTTTCCATACTCGTATATTTCGAATCCACGTGTCTCGTAGTGCTAATTGTCTTTTTTGCTCCCAGTCCGATTTTTGCAACCAACAAGAGTACGTTAGTGCCTTTTCTGACATCAGTTACTCACTTATTTCAGTCTCGTGCTTACCGTGTGTGCGTTATGTTACCATGCGAGTGTTTTTACCGGTACGGAAATCGTAATCCGTAAAAGATTAGCTTAGAATTTGTTATATACGCAAAATGCAACCTCAACAAAAGAATCTGCAAAACTGGTCGACTCAACTGCAAACTCTATTTTATTACAATAATGCACGAAGTACACGTATGGGAACACTTAAAAAAATTCAGCCGCTTTAGCACGGTTTGGGATACGCAACAGATTATCCGTTAACGTATCGCCCGTACCAGAACTGCTCGACGGTGTCCTTACGGGAGTCTGATTCGGGGTGTTTACGGACGATCTGGAAGGAGTGGGCGTGCCCAAAGAACGTCTTCGTGGCGAAGGTGTGTACGACGCTTGCAAAGCAGGATCGGTCGTTAAACGAATTCCCAATTTACTAGTCGCTAAACGCCGAGCTGCTGGCGACATTGTAGACAGGCGTTGAAGTACTCCGCCAGGACTAATGACAATAAACACTCATATAAGTATATTGTTGATTTTTCTCTCAGGAAGCTCAATATTAAGTTGCAGGTTACAGTCCAATTATAATAATAATTAAATTATAATAAGTAATTTACAAACAAAATTGAATAGTAAATTCCTTGTAGAAAAAGTGAACCTATAAAAATGAAAACGCAATAAGCACAGCCGTCGATAGGCGATGCCTACGAATACTACGTGTATCTGAAGTATGTTAAAGAATTTTCGAAATTAATTTTTAAAAAAATGGAGTAAGACCAAAAAAAAACATACCTCGCCGTCCAATTAGTTTTCGCTGTCTGCAACGCTTTGCCTTTCCGGTCTCTGTATCGTTCAACCACCTTTTCCGCCAATTTGACGCCCAATCGATCTCGTGACGACGGCTCTTGCATACGAAAAGCTGGTCCACTGTTCGCGGAATGGGCAACTAATGGCGTATCCGAGCCGTCCAATCTGAAGGGCGTTCCTTCAATCTCACCCCATGTCATCAGCGGCGTATCTTCGACACCTTTTGGTAGAACGAAACAAATCGTTACGCTACGTCAACCACTTTAATATCAATCCGTCCACATAACGAGAATTACACTTCAACAGTAATCTTACCTGGCGCTGGCGAGGGCGTCTTGACAAATGAAAAGCCATTAACCGAAGGCGTGGAAGGGACTTGCATCTCTTTGCCATCGACATCTACTTTGCCGCCTAGAGCGCACTTGGCTTGTAAAGTGGCCGCTTGTTTCAGTACTTCTTTTTGACGCTTCTCATCCCAAGGTAAGGACGTATATCGCGTATTTTGATGACTGATCACTTGCTTTTCAAGAACGAGGGCCATTTTTTCATCTGAGGTCAACGGAGCACCTACGGATATTGAATTTAAGTCATTTTTCTGGGACTGAACAAAATGCAAGTCATTTGTAGAACGGAGTGCTGATTTAGGACGTTGGCTCTTTTCACTTGTGATGCGAAAAATATCGTACCGTGAGACTTGATTGATCGTTGAACATTAAACGAACTATCATGAGCATAAAAACCTGTACCTGCTAAATACCAAAGGCTGAAATAAGCCTTCCGAGGCTGAAATACATTCCTTATGGTTTGCAAAGATAACGCAACGGATTCTTGGTGGAATTTTAAATATGCTTACGAACACAGTTGTTTTCCTAATGCTTTCAGATTTTCCTGAATGCCCTTACGTTGCTTTAACAATCATGGATGTATGTTCTTCAATGCATAAGGGAGGTAAAGCACGCTCCGGAGGTTTAAACCTTCGAGATTTGGAAAGTACAGGTTTCTTTTGCCCACGATAGAACAATAAAACATTATATGTAATGTATTACTGTAATTCCGTCTATCGTCCTAAAGAACGTCGATTCTTTGAATGATCCACCATCGTAAGACGAACGACTATCAACTGATAATTCCAAGTCGGGGAAATACGCATAAGATGGGAGAAGAAAACATGAAAACGTACCATCAGGAACATACATAATGTAGTTCTTGGTTTTGTACGTCCAAGTGTCGATTTGAGCTGGGCGTTTCCCTTCTAGAGCTTGTTGCTCAATGGATGGCAAAGCCAACGCGGCGTCGTTCATTTCTTTCTTCTCTTGTTCGTTTTTATACAGCCAGGCGTATTTCAGGCGGCGTTTCTTTTCAGCCTCTTCTACTATTTCTTCGAAACTTTCATTGTCTTCGCTGGTGTATTTGGCCAAGAAAAGGTCCAAGTTTTCTTCTTTCCCTCCTAAAATTATAGTGGTTAGTAATATTGAAATCGATGCTTGAATATATTTACGTTTATATTGAGGAGTAGTTTGAGTTACCTGTAACGGATCCTTCGGATTTTTTCTTGTGTAGTTCCATATTCGAGACGCTGACATTGTCTGAAGTATGACCCGGTTCAGAATCTTCGTTTTCAAATAGGGGTGTATCGAAAGTTGCTGGACTGGCTTCAGCTATTGACAAAGAATCGAATGAATCTGTGGGATGATTCCCATGTCTTTTAAGGTTAGCTTACGTCTATCTGTAGCAGGGCGTTTTCCTAGGCTGTACTTGGAATGAATTTCTCGTAGTTTGTGAATATCGTTGGCCTCTAACGCTTCTAAATATTCATTTTGGACTGTCAGTTTTTCCAAATCAGGGAAAAAATCTCGCTGAATGATGTTAGAAAGTTTCTGGGGAATACGAATTAAACGTTAGGTCTTTGACGTCAGTGTATAATAGTTTAATGGAATATAATACGTTTTAAGAAACATTTTGTAAGATTTTATACAGTAAAAACACGATTTAAGCTTTGATTGTGAAAGGTTTCGAAACTTCAGTCTTACTTGAACGTATGTATCTTCATCTAACACTTTTCTTTTCCTCCGAGGTGGTAATGTTCCCGAAGGTACTTTAAATTCTATTACTGCATTATTTGCAGTTGTGGAGAAAGAACTTGCACTTGGTACCATAGCCATTTTTACGCAATTTATTTGTTTTTGTCGTGGTTAGGGCGTGAAGTTTGATTTTGTTCCCATAGATGACGCCAGTGTCGTATACAATTACGCACCCTAGTATAATCGAATGGCACATTCTCCGCTTCAAAACAACCCGTTTTCCCGGGATGTACTGTACTATAGTGTCACTAAAAAAACTCAGCGGAATTGGACACCTATAGCTATTCAATTCCTACCATGACCAAAAGCTGTCCCCGCTATCACCAAGTAAGTCAGCGGTCGGCAACCTACGGCCCGTGTGCTGAATCCGGCCCGCCAGCCCATTTCATCCGGCCCTCGGCACCCTAGTAAGAAATTACATGCATCCGGCCCGCGGTACCTTATAAACTAATATAAGTTTTGAATAAGTCGCTGACATAGTAGGTTTTCCGTGAAACATCTGAGCATTACCTTAGTAAAATTTACGTAGCGTGTTGCAGATACTAGGCTACTATCGTAGGCTGCTTGGAACTGAATTTGCTGTTCCAGTTCCACTTTTAACTCAACGGTGCCGCGTTAGTGCTTCGCGGCTCTTCATCGTGGATTCTCCTCGTTTTGCTTCACTCCCTCGTCATACAAACATTGTAGTCATTTGTGATAGTAAAGTAGCTAAATTTTGTTAAAATAAACTTGAACCACAAGGTTCGCCATGGGTGAAGCCCGGAACATAGGTCAAGATGATTTCGTTTTCACCAGCGCGTGCTCTGCACATGAGAAGGTGTTGTGTCACTGACTGTACCTGTTCTTTATTCAATTTTGCAATTTTGCGTGTACTTGCAATCATATTTTTTGATACTCGGTATGAACAACATATTCTC
>JAHZNP010000697.1:0-40836 GCA_020615345.1 Triops cancriformis
TTTTGTTTTCATTGCTGCAAGTGCAGAGAATCCTGCCTCGCATAATTACAAAAGCGGCATGAGCTCTTTCATTATTGAGCATTTTAACTCGGTTTTAGTCAAAATAGTGAAGAGTCAACTATTCTCGAATTGAACTTTTCTAATTAAGACGCTTGAGCAAATGCTGCGCTGTGCAGTGTTGCCAGATAACACGAAACTATCCCGCTCTACCAGATGAGTTTATTTCGTTCTTACGTACTGTCAAGAAAAAGTTAGTGTCCTCTTGCAGCGAAATTCAGTTTTCAAATACCGCATGAATGATTAAATATCCGTAAAAACGCCATTAACTTTTCCCAAGGACCCGCGCCTCCCCTAGCCTAGGCTCGCGCCTCCCCTGGGAGCCGCGACGCACAGTTTGAGAACCACTGGTCTAGAACAAAAGTTAATGCGACTTTGCCCAATAAAATCTTCCGTTAGCGAGAAGTTCCCCTCTACAACCCTATTTTCGAGGAACGAAACCATTTCCTACGCACAAACAAATGCTATATTCCCACCTTCATTCTCTTTTCTCTCATTTAAGTTAAATTAGATTGTGCTATTTCATCTTTATGCTAGACGTTTCTGGGGTCCTTTCAAAGAACCCGGTTGCGTACTTTGCGTCAGTAGCTGCGCCTATGTGCTTTACTATTACTGCAGCTAATACTTCGTTTCAAGTTGCAGCAATCTATATCAAAGTCTTCCAGGAAAGCGTGCGTGAACGTGAGCGTCTCACCTGCGTGACAATGTCGCCAGGTTCATGCAATTAAGAGCAGTACATAATATCTAGCGTACTGTTCAATCCGGACATATACGTCCAAAACACCTTTTCTTTTCGGAAGAGGTCGATTATCTCCTCACGTTAGCCGTGTGTGGCGTTTTTACTTGAAAGAACCAATGCCTATTAAATGGCTAACTATCAATTAGGGTTTCAGCCTTAAACAGTAATTCAAGCTCAAAGCTTTATTGTATAGAAGAGACTAGGGTTATTTGATAACTGGTTAATAGATCTCATGAACGTGAGACATTTGGAGGCCATAAAAGGTCATATAACCTCAGTGGATATCGCTACCTACAGTATTTACAAAGAAATAATGAAAAAATACAAAGATACGTGACAAAACAATTTAAAATTGTTTTCACTACTCTTCTCATGAGAATGGGTTCCATTGTAATGTTGGTCAGAATCGCAAAATAGTAACGCATAAATTCCAGAACAATACTCTAAAAAATCAGTTAACGGTTTTCTAATGTAGTTTTCCATGAGGCATAAAAAGCAACACGATGCTTATGCACGAATTTATCAAAAAGCGCTTTGTGCTCGAAGTAATTATATTTAACTTCACAATTTAGAAACGCTGCTCAACGAGACATTTACGATTTTTGGCTGGTTACGTTTAGAGATCAATGTAGAATCACTTAGTGTAGCACTTCTTTTAAAGAGAACCTGACAACAATTAACAATATTTACAAGAATGGTGCTTAAATGATTCGCGAATTGATTAGACGTGTACCTGTAGATTATCATGAAGATCTATAATACATTATATCACATAATTTCATTGAAAAGTTGGTTTGCTAGTCTCGTTACAGGGTAACATCACACAGGGTAACATATGGTAACATCATACAAGCCCATGTCAGATTTATTGAAACACAAACAAAGCAGTATCTAATTTAAATAACTATTTTATTTTTTAATTTTAAGCACACAAACACCTCCGTATCCAGGACGGATAGTGATCCCCCCTACCGAATTTATTTTTGTAAGAGGGATCTTAGGAGAAAGTTCTATAATCGCCTTAAAGTTCCTACAGAAAGGTAAAGCACTACATACCAATTAAAATCCGAGGTACGGCCTTCCTGGTCAGGACACTTTTACCTACAGACATTATACTTTTTACTAGTTTTATCATAAGGGGAGATCTTTAAAAACCGTTCAGAATTATCATCGCACCTAGTCATATCTATATAAGTTAAGGAATCCTGTGCAAAACTAAAGTTAGCAAAGACGAAGCTAAGAAGAAATCTTGCCGTTACTGTGTTCGACATATTAAGTTTTTCAGAGGAACATGAATGTCATTGAGACCACTTTTTTTCTTTCACAGGTTATGGGAAGTTTCATTACATCTTGCTCCTCTTGTGTGGCTTCGCATTTGGTTGTTATCCATGTGAAGCACTCAACGCGTCCTTTTTGATGCCGGCAGCTGCGTGTGACTTGAATCTTACGTCCCGCGACAAGGGCTGGTTCTCCTCCATCACATTCATAGGTAATAACAAGAATTCTGTCATTTCTTCCGGAGTTTTTTTCACATCTCAACACTATGAAAAAATAATTTCTTTTAAGGCATGATGGTCGGGAGCTACATTTGGGGATCATTAGGGGATTCGCTAGGCCGGCGAAAAATTTTGGTCGTTTCACTTCTTGTGGATTTCCTTTTCAGTATAGCCTCTAGCCTTGCCCCATCTTTTACTCTCATTGTCATCCTGAGATTTCTTGCAGGCGCGGGGTAAGATAGAAAACAAATATTATTTGAATTATTATCTAAATTGTGTTTATTTGAAAAAAAAAGGTTAAGCGGAGTTTTCGTCATTTTTTCTTTCTTCTCGGAATTCCAGCCAACGTCTAAAAGAGGAGGCATGGTTAGTTTGTTAGACGGTTTCACGATTGAAGGCCATGTTCTAATGACTGGTAGATTTGCGCTTACTTTATAATCTTCGTTTAATAGAATAATTGGTTAAAGGTCTGGCGTGGTGTATTATTCCTCTTCCATTTGCTTATGTCAGCGAATCGTTCACATACCATCCCTGGCGATTTTTTATTGCGTTATGTGCGGTTTTGTCATTACTTGCTGCCTTGGGTTTGTTGTGGCTACCTGAATCCCCCAAGTTTTTACTAACCAAAGGTCAGCAAGACGAAGCTTTGCAGGTCTTTCAGAGAATGTTTCATCAAAACACTGGCAGACCAGCCGAAGAGTACCCTGTATAGTACTATATTATTTTACAACACAGAAGTTTTATTATTTGAAATGTTACAGTTTACCCAATTCATCGAAGAATTTAAGGAAGAGACCAGTGAATATTCAACGCGTTCAGAGAAAATCAAGAAAGCTTGTCACGACGTTTTGGAACAATCCAGAATGTTAGTTAGAAAACCATTGCTGTTGAATGTCACCCTCATGATTTTTATCCAGTTCAGCTTGCAGTTCGCGTAAGTTACGAAGCACTAATTTTCCACGATGAATATTAAATATAATATCAAATAACTACAGGACTTATTCAAAAGTGTGCTTCATGATTATGCCGCAAGAGGCGCTAGCATAATACTCGCTGTATTCGGTTTGGTTTCTGCACACGAAGTGGAAGTTTCCGTAACAACAATAATAAAAACAAGTTTCGTGTTTATTCGCAAGTTGCGATTGTTAGATAACACCAAAAGAACGAAACAGTACGAACTACATGGATTTTCGCATTTGGGTTAGGTTAGTTTAATTTTGGAAGCATACTTACATTTTCAAAACCACTATTCCCATTATTGAAGTCGTCGTTCGAGCAAGCCAAGGAATGTCCTCCAATGGGCCCTGTCTTGTAAGCGTTTCACTGTAAACCCTTCTGAGATAGTGTTTCAATGTAATTTTTCAAGGCACGTTGTCATTGATGCAACTGAACTTAAAAGCGAAAAACCTTGTAGTTTCGTACTGTTATGGCTTTCTAATTTGCAAGAATCTCAGTTTTTAAGTTAACACGAATCTTATAGAAAGTCTTCGTACTTGTGGAAACTTCTGTTCTGTTTCATTCGCCGAAAACAATCCCGAAATGACGTTGCTACAATTAATTCACCTCATTTAATTAGCTCATTAATACCGATTAATTAATTATTTTGCCATTTTAAAAATCAGGAATGCAGGTTTGCTGCTGTGGCTACCAGAGTTGTTTCACAAATTCGAAATTTACCTAGCTCAGCATCCGAACGAGTCCTTAACCGTCTGTCAAATTGTTAACTTCAGAAATGAAAATGAAGTTCACCTCAACTGTCAGCCTGATCAACAAGTGTATATTTACGGGTTAATCATCGCCCTAGCTCCGATCCCGGGCTATTTCTGGACTTATTTTCGAATTGACAAGTTGGGACGAAAATTTTTCATTGGTAAGTAATACCTAGACTAATCCTTAAGGACAAGCAATAAACTAACTCCACTAAGACTTGAAAGTTTTATTTGATTTTATTGTTATTATGGATTTATTTATCTCACACATTTACGGGCATTGTTCGCCTTTTCTGGTTCGTTTTTTTATTATATATATATTTTTTTAATGAGTGCCAGGCGTAGGCTCGCGCCTTTTGTCACTCTATATTTCTGGCAGTACGTTTTGACAATACCATGGTCAGCATTTCAATCACAAGGGTTATTTTTATTATTATTATTATTATTATTATTACCTATCGGCCAGATTGTTATTCGGTAAATTCAAGCCACATGTGTTTTCGTTATAATACTAGGGCCCGGACAGAGATCGTCCGTTCACCGGAGAGTAAAAAATTCAGGTTTGCTTTCTGGTATTGGGTTATTCCAAAAATCATAGAATTTTATGACTTAAGCGAACGAATTTGTACTTACATTACTGAAAGTTTGAGGTCTAGCTTCTATTTCTTTCTTTTTTTAGTTTTTGGACTCTTGCTGTCTAGCGTGTGTGCCGGGCTAGTTTTGGTAATCCGGACGCCCATCGGTGACACATTGGCCATTGGTTTATTTAGTTTCTTCGGAACACTCACTTTTAATGCGCTGAATGTTTTCACTACCGAGCTTTTCCCTACTAGATGCAGGTGAAAGGTTTTCAGTTTAAAATATGCGTTAACACATCTAGAGTGATTGTAAAATTTAAATTTCAGGGCTACTGCATTCTCCATAATTTTCGTTTCCGCACGATTGGGTTCCATTTTGGGGACCATTATCTTCGGAGTCCTCTTTGATGTTATGTGTGAATTACCTATTGGCATGTTTTCAACATTCGCGATAGGTAAGCCTGCATTATTATTATGAAGTTTTCTAATTGAAGCGGATATTTATAGGAGGAGCTTTACTAGCAATGGCGCTTCCTGACAATGTTGGAAAAACGCTTGATTGAAAATTGTTCGTCTGTCGTCATTGCACAGAATGGTGGAGACTGAAATTACTGATGAAGTCTTGAAACGTTGATTTCTATGCGTAACTTGTTTCGACCCAGTTCTTGTTACAGTTCCTCAATTTGTGTTATTTTTAGGTTCTAGCGCTCAATGTTAACTTTTAATTTCAGGGAAAAAAGTTGCATGTTTCAGGAGCAGCTTTATTATTTTCAGTGTTGTAAAATTGTATTGGATCTCGGCTGAATCTCATTTGACTTCCTTTATGTAATTCGAGTAAGGAAACCGGCAAAATAAATGAGGATGGTTGTGTACTTGCCGTTGCGAGAAGTTCGTACTGAGTTATTTCACACGGTTTTGACGCCAAAGTTATTATCTCAATGTTACAGAAAGCCCACATTTTACTATTACCGAGTTCTACGTTACGAAATTATCTGACCTCCATCCGAACTTGCACATTGCTAAAATAAATTATTACTATTGTTATTTTATTTTATTATTATCAATAATAATAAAAGCAGATAACAAAACAGAATCTATGCCTATATAGAGAAAAATAACATATTGTAAGAAGTATTGGGTTTTCAGATCGGTAAGATACACAACAGACGCACTTCTGTCACTCAGGAACGCTGTACTCGAAAGCTTCAACAGACGAACAGTGTGCATTGCTTTACTTTGGACATCAAAGGTACCTTTGCTAACGTCAACCACGGCAAACTAACAAACGAGCTGCAAAAGGTGAATGTCCATAGGAAAATAGTGGACTGGATCAGAAGTTTCGTAAAAGACTGTAAAGCATTGGTGGCGCATGGGTCTGTGAAAAGCGATACACATTTAATCTAAAAAAACGAGCACCACAAGGCCCCCTATGTTCTCAATACTCTTCCCAACCTACATCAATGGATAGCTGAACGTCATCAAACGGAAAAGCATAAGTGCTCAATTCTACGCCAGTGGTCTACTCCTCGAAACTACAGGTTCATCCAGCAAGAAAAAATGTAGCTTCTGGTCAACAATTCTTCAGCCCTGGAGATGTGGGGCATAGTTGGACCTACGACTCACAATTACGTTGGACGAAACACATCCCTCATGGCAACACGAACGAACCAGTCTTTCCTAATTCAAAACCTAGCGAGAGTCCGCCAGTATATCACCTGTTCGCAGTGACGGACTCTCTTCCAAGCGACTTCTGTAAACTACTGTACGGATACTCAGTATGGGGCAAATTCTTATCTTCCGGGTTATGTCAAATTATTACAACATTCCGACAGAGATTGTTGCGTATATAACATTAGCGCTGCGCAGTACACCCATATTAGCATTCGAGTTTGAGACAAGTCTTTCACCTCTTTCGCAAGTTCTGGAGGCAACAGTCTTAGGATAATACTCACTCGGACATTAGCGGAATTAACCAACATCTCCAGCTACACCAAAAGAAAAGAAAAACGCGAACCTTGTCGATGGTTGCTTGGATAAATACACCCACGTGCCTAGTGGAAGCCCTGAAATGAATCGAAGAATCGATTATGGAGACGTGGAGGAAAACCAATAGCATCAAAATCACCCTTTAAGACTTAATATCAGCTCCACCTTTCGTGGGATCGTCGATAGCAACCTCTAATGAATATGTTCTCCAAGATCATCGAACAACTTAAATCTCAACGAAGACCTACCTTAAGCGCATGGGCAAAATATAAGCAGAGCGCTTTTTCTCCAAAGACTAGCCAAACCAAGACCTAGCACACCTTTTATTCCATTGCTGCAAAATGAACGAAGAAAGATCAGTCCTGCTGCCGCAGTTTGGCGATCACCATTTACACTTTAAACGCTCAAAAAGTTACGAAATACGGAACAAGTTAAGTAAAAACATCTTTCTTGAATGAGAAGCGATATGGAATAAGATTATCCTTGTCCTACCTTGCATCTTTTTTACTTCATTTAAGAAATATTTTGCAAGAAAGACGAACTGTTTATGTTTACTTACGTTAATACAATCGAGATACATTTATGACTTTTTTAGTTCGACAGCGAAATTTTTATTAGACGAAGATAGTTCAACAAAGTATGGTTCGCTAAAATTCTGAGTTGTTCGAAAAGGTACGATCCTATAGCAGAAGACCGCACGTTTCATTTTTTTAGAAGTCTATCATAGTAGACACCAAACTTCCGGCTATCAAATTACACCGCAACCTAGTTTTTAAGTGGTCTACGGCGTATAACTTCGTCAGGAATGCTTTTTATGTTCTTAACCACAACCCGTGCGCTTAACTTTTGTTCTGGGAGATAAGTTTTCATGTACGTGTATTACCGTGCCAATTATGTTTAGCTTAAGTTGGGCAACAAAACTTGAAAGGTTATTTTCCATAGAAGCCAAAGTCACTCTGCAGCCCTGTAGCGCTAACTAACTCTATTACATTGACTTACTGGAGCGTGTAAGGCAACTAACTGGCTCTTGTTTCGTTGTCAAGACTGTAAAGAACTGGTTTTTTCCTCCATTTTTTCCACGTTAGTTCAAGAACGTCTGTATTTCTTTTTCATCAGCGCCAGATAATCAACTTACTTCTCAGACATGTATCTGTGTCGCAACCCTAGCAAAGAAAAGAATCAAACTTTCAGTACTGCTTTCATTCAACAAATCAAGCATGACTACGCCTATTGCTGCACATTACTTAACAAAACGTCACATCTTTCTTTCTCGTTTTGCTAGGGCGTGCTTCATCGTTTTTCGCATCATTCATGGCAGTCAATGATGACACTGTCACAATTCTTGTGCACTATACTTACTTTGCAGTGACACATATTTTAGATACACGCCACTTTTTAGGGAAACAGCGCGATCCAGTCAAATCATTCAAGGACGCGTTGTGCCCCTGAAATATCCTGAAAAGTAGGGAGAAAATCTGGGACTTAGGGCTATTATGAAGGCGGGTAGTTAGAAAAATCCACACATTTTTTACGACATATTGCTTTAATAGAGTATTTGGAATTTTTTACAGGAATTAAAAGAACGGGAATGCATAAAACTTATTGTTTCGTCACAACCCCATAAGAACTTGGTAAAACATGTGTTTGAGTTTAATAGGTTCTAGTAATTTGTTTTTACAACTTTAGCAATCGAATGTGGGATATTTATTACCATGTTTTTGGACACATAAGAAACGCTGAGATGTATTAGTATGTTTCTTCACTTGAGGAGTTGGGGGAGGGCAAGGAAAAGTGGGATAGTCCTAGGAAGGTAAACTTGTACCTCCTTTTCAGTTCGAAGTTTTTCGTTTTCGACTGGATTTGTCATAGCATTTTGGCGTGGTCCTTTCGACCCCGAGAAAAAACATTTACGCACGTATTGTGTGTTGGGAATAGGGGTAGGGGTAGTGTTTTGTTGGTTTTGGAATCTTTAATGTTTCAGGAAAATTTAACTTCCTGAGACAGATTGCTACGGTAAGGAATGAAGGGACAAAAAATCGATGCGGGAACATTGGAACCCTCTTTTTGTTGGTGAATGGAGCAGCGCATTAACATGAAATCCAGCAAGACCCGTATGCAGATGGAATTGAGGAGCTCAATTGGGAGTCGAAAAACAAATTAAGATGGAAACAAAAGGTTTTCCGACCCCCTAGTTTGAAATGACAATGATGACATGACAATTCTCCTCCAAATTGGCCAAATTTTGAAGAGAAGAACGTAGCAATTGAAAGGTACAATCCTCTCTCTCAGCCTCTAATTAGCCAACTTGGTGGAAAACTTTCTTGTTGATCATGCAAACAACATCGTCAACTTGTGTCTTCGAGGAGACACGTTCCCTTCACAACTTCTCTGCCCCCCAAAATGGGGGGGGCAATGCCAGCAAAATAAAGAAAATAAGTAATCGAACAGATCTGTACACAAAAATAAGCTCTTTTGATTAAAAGAGGCGAAAGAGAAATAATGTGAATGCCCTGCAAACTGACCACAAAGTTGACAAAATAGCTTCACACGTCTGCAAGCTTGGGCTCACCTTTTGTCAAATTGGTGCTTAGCCAGGAAAGACAAATCACACTACTGATTTCAACAGTATTAATGGGGGAAAATATTTCTCTTCGTGGACTGCTTCGTTCTTTTGTTCCATTCAACAGTTCTTAGAGCCGTTTTTTACGCGAAGGCCAAAGGACACAATGCTCTCGATGGCGGTTTCCGGTGCGAAAAAACGGATTTTCTTGGTTGTTTCTTTGCACTGTCAGCTTCCATCCCTTGAACTGAACCCTCGCTTATCAAAAGTTTCACTTCGCAGTTTGAATTCCCAAAATAGCAAACATGGAGATCTCCTTTCTCTCCCAAAAGTTTTCACGAAGCATAAGTCGATTACAATATGTTTTCAGAGTACATATATTCCCTTCAACTCGCTAGTTCACGGCAAGGCGACTGATTAATGACTTAATCTAAAGGCTTAGTACGGCATTCTACAAGTAACATAGCTACCTAAAAAGCTGCTCTAGGTGTATTTTCGTGTAAATTGAATGACAGCAAACAGGTATTTCGCTAGCGACTGAAAAACAGTCGCGCAAAAAGACTTTAATATATATTTGTATATATGGATGGCTTAAAATTGAAGTGCGTACACAACCATATCTTGAAAGGATTAGGTTTATGAAAAAGATAGTTATTATTACAAGTAAAAACACACGGGAACATTGATTTGGCTAATAACACTTGGGTTTGCTTGTAATAATCGAGCGAGTTGAGGGGGCGGAAGATTTTCGCTTTTTGAGTGTGTTTTGAGGACAAAAATCTACCAACTCACCGAGAAGTCAAAAGCTTAGCGAAGAAAACTTTTGGGAGAAAAACGAGAATTTTGCTGTTAAGTGAAATTAACAGCAAACGGAAGCCGTTTAAGAAAATAGAAACCCCCTTAAGTTATCACGTTTAGTTTGACGTTACACAGAAAGTGCGAATTTCACTTCGTTCTCCCCAAATCTTGACGGTACGTAAAGCCCTGGGGATTTTAGCGATCTAATATTCTTATTTTTGTTTGCGAGGATAGAGGAACAGAGACCAAACTTGAAGCAAAGGAGCGAGTACAAGTATCTGTGTGAATCGACAGAAGATTGTCATGGAGTTGCTTGTTATCACTCTAAAATCAATTTAAAATATCCGCATGCGTTCTTTTCTGCGGACTCTCTTTGGCATTTTATTTTTCCTTTTGCCATAAAGATGTGAAGATTTTTTCTTTTAAAAAATTAGATTCTCCGTGCGGACTTGAAGGAGTATGGAATTACAAAAAATGTCAGCATCTTTTCACGTTTTTCCAACGTAGAATGGTGGATGGAGGGAAAAGGGGTTTTAAGAAAGGAATCTGAATATATATAAACAAAATGAAGAGGAACTTAATGCATTATCGCGATTTTTTTCCTGAAATACTTTGTGTCACATTGTTGGCGATTTCCCTCTTCGACAACATCTATCCGTGGCTAAGGGAAGTAGAATGAGGCGAGACCAGGGAGCAAATAGGATTTCCAGTAATGCGAAGAAGGGAGGAATTACTTGCCCTGGGACAGAGGAGCGTGTCAAGGAAGAATTTGACTCTCAATTGTGTTGAATAACAGATACACCAACCAAATAGGAAATTTTTATCTTGTCTTAAATACAAACAAAAAGTAATAGAAAATAAGCTTCTGATGCGAGAAACAGGTTAAAGAAAGAGGGGAAGAAAAATGAAATATGGATGACTTTCATCTATCTTGGCGTCCGCGTTGGAATGTTATGTAAAGGAGAAGTCTGGACTAATACAAAAGGGCAAATAGGAAGGAAACGTAGCCGGGGGCGTAAATAAGGGATTTAAATATCTGAATCTTGTCGTTTGTGGAATATGTGCTAGCGCCCACGGACCCATCGAAGCAATGCATCCGCCACCACGTCCAAATGCGCCTTCATCTACGTGTTCACGCGTCCATTGAAGAAAAAAAATGGAAGATGAAAGAAAAGAGGACGAAAGTATGTGTTAGTTGCTATCACTTTACCAATGTTGTATATCGATTCAGAAAATACACCGACGAAAAAGTCAGACACAAAAAGCTTGAAAAGCTCCAAAGTAGGGTCGCGGTCGAACATGCACTACTGTCACGCTCGCAAATGGCGTGGCTAAAACGGTAGCATAAACACGACAAGGCACACAAGCTATAAGCCACAATGTATAATCTAAGCGTCAAGCGTTGCCGAAAATAGACACAGTAATAAGGAAAGTGGGCGGAATTCGAGGTACTGGAAACCGTCACCCTCTTAACATCTTCCTTCTCTTGGAATTCCCGTCACCCCCCATTCCCATCAACCCTCTTTATGCCATAAACCTAATGAGCTTTCCGAGGGTACATCGTTTTAAAGGCCAACAAAGCTATGATTTATTTTGACACCTGCTGGTTATTTGAAGAACAAAAGTTGGAACCTTTGTGTGTCGTCTATGTCGCTCTTTTCTGTCCTAGCAAAGGAGGGGAAAAACAACCGTGCTTGGGCCCACGACCCAGCAAAGTATCACCCTTTTGAATAAGTCAGTAGTACAATGACGTCAGTACTTAGAATCCAAGAATTAGCTGTTCAGCATTTTGTAGGAAAACAACACAGACAAACATAAATGATGCATTGAGCTGGAAAAAATGCGTCTCACTTAAAAAGCTCAACAAAAGCTTGCTCTTAACGCTTCAGTGGGACTTGTTTTTGCTTTTAAAGCTCCGGTACGCCTAACGCTTCCATAGTTGCATTACACTGTTCAGGTGATTTCGCAAAAGCGGTTCTACGTTTCGTCACACGTTCTCGAGAGTCAAGTGTTGAATCAAGCCATATAATATTTTATACGCTCACTAGATTTATGACAGGCAATTCCAAGTTTAGAAATTTCAGGAGAAACTTTGCAATAATCGATCCTCTGGGTGCACTGAGTATTTCTTTCAGAGTTAGTAAGAAATCGCCGGACTATTTAACACGTAATTCCCCTATATGACGATTCGGTGCAACGAAACATTAATGTCATCTTCCAGCGAAAATTTCGTTCATTCCAGTAAACTTACGATCGTTAAATCTAGCAAATTGCTGTTATTGATTTGCTCTTACAATAATCACTCGCCAATTGTACGTCGAACGTTCGAACATTTAATTTTCGCAAGTAACATGCATTCTTCGATTTAAATCACGTATACTCAGATCCGCGTAGGCCTGGGTTGTTGGTAGTGCGAGCACGGCCATGTTTGAAAAGACTATTACAAAGACAAAGCGTGGTGAGCAACTCAGGGAAACAGCGATTGACCCTCCTTTTACGTCTTTTAAGCCATAGAGGCAAGCGAAACCTAAGGACACTTAACATTAAGGTAAAGGCGCAAAAGCACATAAGCGTACTATGAACACAACACAGCACGCTGTGTGCGGTATAGCTTACCGTTTTGTAAAACATGCATGCTTGGCGGTCCTCGTCCTCGGCGCTAGGGCAGTCAATAAAGCCATCGCATAACACGTGGTCGTCGATGCATCGATACCGACCCATGCGGTCTGGGGACGGACAAGCAAACCGTTCCATTCCGTCTTCGGCAGGCGGACATCCTTTTAGAGGAGAAAAAAAAGCAAAGACGAAAAATAAAGATAAACGACAGGGGATGGAAACATTATCGTCAGTGACTTCTATGTTATAGTAAGAGAGACATCAGTCGGCAACCCAAAAAGAACATTGCTATTCCTGAGGTTCATTGTCCATTGCTCCAGTGATTTTTCACATCTCTATGAAAGAAGCCTACAAACTAGCTGAAGTGATGAACGTAGGATACCAGCATTATTGTCATAATTTTACCTAGGCCGGTCTTTCGGTACCTTAGATGAGAGACCCCAAGCGATTTTAGCACGTACCGTACAGTTACAGTACGTTTCCTGAAATAGATACTATGTTATCCTCCCGCTAGGGTAAGGTGGGTTCTGGCTGCAAATAGATGAAGGGTATGGTGACGTCAAAGAACAACATGGACGATCCATAACCACGGCGACCCTCACCTTCTAAAGGCGCAGTAAGCAACAAACACAGGTGAAGAGTTTCACACGACCTGCTCTGTTATAAACTCCGCCCTCCCCGCGCCTGCTTCACAGAGCCTTGCTACCTTCTCATCAGGACAGATTAACGAGACTTCACTGACGTCAGTGAACGACACTTGGGAGCGCTCGTTCTCTTTCGGGCTATTTTCTTGTTCACAGCCCAAGTACGAGTCCGCCTATGTATACACAGTACAGTAACAGGAAGAGAGCTCCGCGTCATGTCATGCCAACAGGAAATATGTTCACATCACTTGAACCATTGTAGGCACAGTGTGAGGACTTTTATTCCCCATAGCAAAAATAAACCAGGGGGCGTTTTGTCTTCAATGATCCTTTCTCGGTAGAAACCTCACTGGGTGGTGCACGAATGACGTCGGCTGGCCCAGTACAGCCGTACCTGGTCCTATCTGTCTCGCCTTAAAACAATTCAACTCGGTTACTTTTCTTCTTACCTCATCTAAATGTCTTTCTTTATCGTCTTTAACTCCCACCCCCCTCCCTCCCCTGAAACGCTACTAACCAGAACAATCTGGCCGGTACCATCTTAGCATGGCAGTACGAATAAATTTGCTATGCCCGGTACATGCCAGGAAGGTCACAGTCCATTGGCTTCTTTTCCAATCTCATTTAGGTATATAGGACGCGCACTTGGCATTCCTTTCCTTTGTTAACTTCCTTATGGTGGCCATGTCTGAAGGAAACAAGTGGGAGAGAAAGCGTGCAAAAACATTGGCTAAATTTGGTAACAGGGAAGAGGACTGCGTGTACAGCAGATAGTATCAAACTTGTATGAATGGAACTCGACTGTGAACCAGAAGAAGTAGCTGGCGAGGGTGGCAGTTACGGCCTGCAAGGGGTTGGGAAAGGACGTCAAGAAATCAATACTTGCGGGAATCGGGGGTCCGCCCTCTTTGCTTCTTCTTTTGAGCCTCCAAGCCAAAGCAAACGAATTGTGAGAACAAGGGCAGAATGCCAGCTATCCTCCTCTTCTAAAAGAAACCCATATTACAATTTTTCTCCCCGTTTACCATTTCTTTTCCCTACCCTTTCTGGATTTTTTCCCCCCACCCAGTGCCAGTCCTTATTCTACCAAGTCCAGCGACGTCACAGATCCTCCATTCTTTTCCCCCGAAGGCTATGTGGTCCAAAGACGGGGTTCGAGTTTGGCCCCAGGCCCGGCACTTGCTGCTAATACCCCGAACTGACCCGCTTGCCTTCTGTTACCCACATGGGTTCAGCCTTCTTCGGCTCTCTGAACAACTTCCTCTCTGTGTCGCCACGGTTCGCACTAACGTTAATATATTCTGCCCCTGTGCCCGCCATTCTTTATGAATGAAACTTTCCGGGGTTACAGAGCTAACTTTAGCGACGGTGACGGAGATCCAGGCGGGTTTCAAAGACATTTCTCTCCCTCCGCCCCATGACCAGCATCGGCAACGATCTAGTTCTTTAAGGGACGTTTGGCAAGAGTTTCCGAGCACATCTCACGCAACTATTCTGGCCCGAGAAACTAATGGCTTGCTCAGGTAAAGCTTACGCTAACAAGACTTGGATGTCCCCGTGCGATCATAAGTTGGATGTCACCCATAAAATTGAAGTTTTCAATGTAGGCCACGGTAACGGGCAATGGCTTCTTGCCAAGGGAAGTTGGGCTGTTTACGCTGATACACAATTTAGGCTAACGAGTTGTATCCAGCTATGCAAGTAACTTGGGGGGTAGTGCAACCTGGTTGCTTTCAACTCCGCAAGTTTGGCTATCCCAAATGGTTAGTGTACAAAGGCATGACGTCGTTTGCATTCGAAATTCTTCCCGTTTGCTCATACATGCAATGAGCTTGATTTAGCCAAGAGGGAGATCTTTGCACAGTTGTGCATTGTGGACTACCACAAGAGTGTATTTGGTGGCGGGGTTAAAGGGGTGGTGGTAAGGAAGGAAACAAGCTTCTTTCTCCTCGACAATTTATGGAGACCCTGTTATAGTGAATCGATCCTCTTGCCCTTTCTGGGCAAGCGGAGAGGATTTACGACAAATGATGGGAAAGGCGGACGACATATAAGGCGCGTGGGTCTCTTGCTAAATGAATGCATTGCGGAGTTAAAGCTCAAAACTACGGAGCGGGAAAGAAAGAATGAAAGAAAAGGGGTTAGAAAATAAGAAACGACCGACAAAGAAGAGAAAGGCGAAGAGGCCAATATGATGTAAGACAGCCGCTGGTCCTCTTTTTTTCCCCCTTCGGGAGAAATGTTGGTAAGTATACATACAATACTGCAACCCAACACTGAAAATTATTACCTGAGGTCGTCGATACAACCATTTTAGGACGAGTTTATAAGCAAGGTAAACGCCTCGGTGGATCGCAGTCCGTTTACTTTTTTGTAGACCATTTCTGCTGCCGAATACGTATGGGCATGAAATCTAAATAGGTCTCGTGTTAAGGGGCCCGTTTTTGGGGTTCATAACTCGGAGAAACCCCTTACCCCGCCCGTGTTTTTTCTTTGGCAAAAAAACGAAAAGAAAAAAGAAACGCGCATTTGTGTGACGCACATGACCCCCAACCTTGAATACAAATAGAGGGAAAACTCGCCCGCCTTCGTCTCTTGCTTCTGGGGGTAGGAACAGTCCAGAAAAATTCCCATCAGGGGCAGGACGAGCGGAAATAAAGCTATGAGGTTAGCGAGTAATACCCCTGTCATGACAGCAGAAAATAGCCGTAGGAGGAAAATAACCCTAGACATATACACATACATGTCCGTGCGGCTGCTTCAGTCGACATCGCGGACAGCCACAGGCAATCAGGGCAATCCTCGGAGTTAATCCTCTTGGCTTGCTCGTCACCCACACAGCACCAAAGCAACACCTCAGGCAATCTTCACACCTCCTGGTATCGACCAGTAAATTTTTTCCCTCCTTGTTTCTGTTTTCAGTGAGGAAATTGAACAGTTGTCTAGCGACTGCCTGCTGGTCCAATGCAGAATGAAAAAGGGTGCAACCTGGAGACTCAGTGGGTGTCTCCTATCGGAGGAGTCCTTTCTCACATTCTCCGCTTAAGTGTGATGATTGATCTGTCTGAACTAAGTGGTTATAAGTTAGTCGCGTCGTAAGATTGGTCCGCCTGTTGCATTTAAAATGGCATCACGAGGATCACTCAATGCGACAGTTTGGAGTGAAGCCTGTGCTAACGATCGAAGCGCTCCAGATGCAGGATATGCCCACTTCTAGCATGCGTTGTATTCAGTTAACAAGATAGCTACAGACAGACTTCTTATAAGTCATTTGCACATTTTGCTTGTTAATTCATCTTCAGCTGAACTGAGTAGCTACGTCTCATACATTTAGGTATCGTGATTCTCTCGAGTCTTGGCAGTTAGAACTGAGAAGATAAACAAAAAGGAAGCATATATTCCCGTTGGGGAGTCGAGTCCCGTTCATTCGATGAACAAACATTGATTCGGTATGATGGTTCTGACGTCACGTGGCACAAACCGCGTCTTGCCACCATGAAATGGCGCCATCTCATCCTTGACTAACTCTTAAGCCGTCATTACACGCATAAATTTTTCTGTCAAGCTGTGAGGGCTGTTCGGTGATGATATTTATTACTTATAGGCTGCAACTTATTTTAATGCAGATCTTATTACTTGGTGCGAAAGAAAATCATACTGATTTTGGTGTAAAGGAAGGGTTCCTACGTACGCCCAATTTTCATTGATTTTTTTAAAAAAAATTTAGCTGAAACTTTGCAATGTAGAAAATTAGACTCGCGGAAGTTTTACGACAAGTATATTGTACCCGAGGAAAGAGCGTTACAATTCTCACGCTTTAAGTTTGAATCAGCAGTTCCCCTGTTGGGAACTATTACATGCACAGTACAACAGCATGTGCTCGTTAATTGGTAAATTTTGTAAATATTGTTTTCTTATTTGGTAAGCAGTTTGCTCTTAAAATAACACAAGATCATAGATTAATTAAAATCATTAACCTAGTTTTAAAAATATGTTAAGTCTAACTTTTCATTTCTTACTCAAACCCACTACATTCTTCATCTAAGAAGAACTCCTAAGAAACAACCTATACCAGTCTTCCTGTGGGAATCTGTAAACTAAAAGGCAGCAAGACCTAGGTCAATTTTGATCGGTGGGCAATCAAGAACATTGCCCGCTTACGAGAAAGACGCCGTTAGACGGGGCAATTCCTACAAAAACCTTCCCTACGCCCCGAGGAAAAGGCTATTCCGAAGTTGACCCAACTATATATCCGAGCGATCGTCGGAGGGAACACGTTGCTACAGGTTTTGGACACAGTTATACGACAAAGTTAGGGGGCAAGCGGCTTGAGGAAACGAGGTGTAGCAGCAGCTTACTGAAAAAAAAATCCTACGTGTAACCTCGGCTTCGCGAGTGACGAAACATAGTTCAGGACCGACAAAGACAAATGCAACAATCGACTCGTTTGTCGCCCCTTTCCGAACTTGCTTCAAGTACCGGCCGGCCAGTGGTGGTAAAAGATCTTCGCGGAACGTTACGACTCGGGCCATAACATTTGTGGTATACAGTTTAGGATCGCAAAAGGGGAGCTCAAAGGAAGATTTTTTCCATGCTTCGTTTACCATGTTTAAAGCAATACTCTGCTTTTACTCCAATGTCGATGCCAAAATAAAAAGGAGAGAAAAATAAAATAAGAGAAAAGGAAGAAATCCTGAGTCGTTTCACCCCCGCACAAGTCTCTTCTCCCCTGCCATTTCTCACGATCGGCGCGGCACTTTTGTTCTCTCTTCCCCCAACTCCCTCCATAGTACAGACACGATTTCTAGCAATGACGTCACTGGGCTGGCTGTCGCCCAACCCTTCATCTCCATGAGACGTCTATCCGAGATACTAGAGAAGAAATCCTCCGAACCAAAACTTACCCTTGGGAGAATGGGGAAGGATGGGTTCACATAGTCCGAGGAGAGGAGTAGATTTTCGTTCTGAAAAAGCTTCCTCTCTTTGCCTTGCTTCGGGGCTCCAATTCACCCAGAGAACCCCAATGCTCAGCTCATTCAGATTCCTGTCTGTGAAGAAAAACTTGGACTCCTTACAACCCACAAATAGTTCATCGATTTGCGGCGCTAGATACGTTTGCTGACAATATTCCTCTGTGGAAACGCAGGAAGAAACTGAGCATACACCATAGTGCAGCGCGAGTCGTTTTGTATCTGTAGAACTTACTGACCGGGAGTGAAAGGGCAAACTTATCTGATCGTCGGACATAACGTATACGATTGACTATATTTTTACTATTTGTTAATACATTCTAATTCTATATTCCAATATATTTTTTTACTACTTGTTGACTAGTATTAACTATATAAAAACTATATAGCTTAGTCAGCGCATTAGGACTCAGGATAAAAGCGTTGCGATTACTAGCCGAAATCGTCGAAATACTAGGGCGTGAAGTTGGGAATCAACAGTTATTCCCCACTCTGTTGACGTTTCCTTATGGTTATATATGTATTGCCAGAAATCCGTTTGCTTTGGTAAAGTACGGGTGGCATGTAAGACCCAACTTAGCATTAATAACAGTCTACAGCGCGCTACAAGGAGAACGTGGTCGAATTGCTGTTGAAGTCATTCCAGTCGCCCATCTGTCGCCATAGAAACGTAAGTAGCGAACCCTAGGAGGCCACGGCGCTTTTAACAACCAGAGAAACCGAAAGCCCCAATTGCCTGTCTCTCTCGTTTTCCTGAGCTTGACTTCTTAAGTAATGCAGATGGCTTGAATGCGCGCCGATTTTCCCCTTTCGTTGCCAACTTCCTCATCGTATCAGGATGATTAAGATTTTCTCCTCTCTTGCTGCGCTCTTACTTGCTCTTACGGAGATGTAGCCCTTGGAAGTTTGGAGATCCTAATAGAGGTAGTGGATGAAACAGTAATATGAAAACTCGCGGATCCAACGCCAAGGGTGAGGAAAAGGGCAACAGGTTCCTTCCATCTCTGTTACCGTTTCCCCAAGTCGATCCGAAGCCTCCCTAGGGTTTACCCAATGTGGAATTACTCCAGTCAAAGCGGATGAGAGGAAGGAAAACAGAGCGACAAAGAGCGCATTCGAGAATAGTACTAAGTGAGAAAGAATAGCGCCCTTTTGAATGAAAAGGTCAACTCCTGTCATTTATAATTTACAGACACTCGCGCAGTGCACTGTTCTCATCTTTAGCCGCTGGCGATACCTCTAGTTCATCTTTATAACTGTAACGAGATACTTGACACGACAACAAAAACAACATTTCTATTCACTACGGACTCTCCAGGGGAATTGGAAGGTTCGGCTTTGGAGCCCAGTTTTATTACGCAAACCGAGCAAGAAAGGAAAACGCGACAAAAATAAGAGTTACGAAAAAGAAAAATCCCCTATAAAAAAGGTTACGCCAAGGGTTTCTTAATCTTATGACCTTATTGAGCAATCCTATCAACCTGCGAGTAGCCAACTAACCCAAGGCCGGATCAAAGGCAATCCTTGGGCGTTTTTGAGGTTTCGTTTAGTTTCGATGAGCATGGCTGTAACGAGCAACACAACAAGGGAAGCCCCGTCAACTCCAGCACTAGCAATATACAAAACTTACCGATTTGTGGCACGTCGTACTGGCGATTTTCACGTGGTGACCGGAGGAGGAACTGCGACGCCAAGTTCCGTCCAATGCGACCCACGCCTTCTTGAACCGCTGACGAAACGACTGAGGCTGAACTGGCACTCGACGACGACGACCCGGCTGGCAAAGACTGCGACCGGCCCAAATAGATTCCATGGCTGGCCCCCCCGGCGTCCACCCCTCTGTTAGGTATCGAAGGATGCAACAAAGGTATTTCCGACATACTTTCCGACAGATCAACAACGGGAACCTCAAGTGGTGGCGGGGGCAATGTTGTTGGTTCTTCCACAGGCACCTTTGGGGTTTTGCCTTTCTTCCCACTTGAATTTTTCTTACCATTCTTGGGCGCTCGTTTTAAGGCAACCCACAGTTCCTGGCTGCCATCCGAAGCGCTGACCTGGGCATGGTTACTTGAAGCTCGTTTTTTGGCGGCCAAGCTCGCCTGAGCCCGAAAAGGTGGGGACAGGTGCCGTTGTTGTTCGTGGACTATGCGGGGTCGATTTTTTTGTTGACGCCAGGATGTCAAGGTAGCAATTTCGGCTGCTCCTAGTCCATGTAGCTGCGCTAGTTGTGATTCACGAGAGTTAAGGTTTAAGAAAGGTCCTAATTCTTCCTCATCCCAATCTTCGAAGATGTCTTCGTCCGATTCAACCACCTGCCGTTCCGGACGCCGAACGGTAGAAGGAAAAGGCGACGAAGACACAGACGCTGCGGAGTCTGTTCCAGGGACTACGTGTACGCGGGCATTACCTGTATCACTCTTGACGGCGGAAACCTCCGCGGTGTGACCGATTTCATGGCGAGCACCCAGTGCATCTGCACTGGAGTCCGGAAACAATTCCACCGCTGCAGGAGTTACCACCGTTCTTTCTGCTTTGGAACTGTGATCCACTAGGTTAATTTCCGTCACAACCTGCGTTCCACTTAGCACTAGGGTGGAGGCAACCAAGAGGAATGACGCGGAATACCCAAGGACGACTTTCATGTTGTGCCGCTGTTAGATAGTTTCGCTCACTCCCAGTTACAATTAACCGTTTTGTGAATGTTTCGCTTTCGGAGTTGGACGGTTGAAAATGAGGAATAGATAAAAAGTAAGAGAGAGGGTGTAGTAAAACCAGGCTGAGTGAATCGCTCAAGTTTTCCCAGAACCCGCTTTCCCGAGTCGGGAGCTTCGAATAAGAAATGGGCGAGTTGGGGTTTGTCAGGATTTTGGCCCTGGAGAATGTTGCTTGAGGCGCGGGACAATTGTTTTCGGATGGGAAGGTTATAACTTATCTTCTGCGAAGTACAGCGCGAAGAGTAATAAATATTCTTTAAATGACTGAAGGTAAGATCGATACGTAGGTATTCAAGTTGCTGCCAATGAAAGCTTTTTTGCAAACCTGTTGGCAGTGGGCCTCATGGTCATATGACAGGGTGTTTCGCAACGGGGGTAACTGGGGATGAAGAAACAGCAACTCACCCTAGTGGTAGGAACACACATGGTAAGGCTGCTGAAGGAGCCATGAAAATGACGGTAAAAGCTGCCTTGGCTGGCCAAAAAATCCTTTCGGCCCCCCACCCAACACCTTACGAGAACAATCTCGTATTACCCCACCACCTTGTTCAGGCCAGTGACAGTAATTTTCTATGCTTAGTCCAAAATACTGGGTTCCTGTCGTGGAAGACCTGCAGAGCCCCACTGCACCAATGAAAAGCAATAGCCGACGGGCTTAACACGAATGCAGGGGAGAACGGCGTGGGTAACGACTTACCCGGTCCTCGGTCTCTCACTGGGCCACGCTCGACGAGCGTCCCTGCATCTTATACGGCGGCCACCCGACGTAAAAACGGGAGACCCTCTTGGTTACCCTGTTGGAGGGGCGGTCCCATAGCTCATCCTCCTGTCCCAACCCCATCACCCCAATTCCGTGGAGTAAAGCGGGAGCGCTTTAACGCCTGTCGGCTGTCTTTGGAACTAAGCTGGCGAAGCAAAACCCGCTACCACGCTGAGCCGCTGTTGATCTACGCTTAAGCGTGTAGCGTTTTCTTTATTTTCCTTTTTTCCTGCCTTAACGCAAATCAAGTATCAGCTGTAAGCGTTTTGCACGTCAATGCAGGGCTCTTTGAAGCCACGGTTTGCATATATTTTACTGCTTGCCTATTAGAACACATAAGTATGTTGCCGTAACGCCCCCGCTCATTTTGAGACAAATCAGGCAGAAAAAGCAGGGAAGTAAACGACGATTGACGAGCTCATCAAATCTTTTTTTTTTTCGTTCCCATGAAGGCCCTTAGAAGAGTGAACAACGAAGCCGTGTTTGTGGATTAGGTCACCTACTCTCTTGAACCGCTAAGATGGGCTGGTGACAAGGGTGGATTGGTAGCGGGAATAGTGGGCTTGTAGTGCTCACTGAGAAGCCTTCTCAGCTTTGCAAGAGGTTTTCCGGCCCCAAAATCAGCCCTCCGTTTTCATAAACCCTCGTTGTTGTTTCCAGGATTTACTGGGATGACAAGGCAGACTGGGGGGTGATACTTTTATGACGGATTTGAAACAATCAAGTTAATTCTTGTCAGTCTAGGCTGGTAAGCAAGAGTAACAAGGGAAAACCTGTTGATACTTACTTTCGTTGGCGGGTGTGTTGCGCAGAAAGTTGTCAGAAAGCCGCAGGGCATTGTAACGGCGGTAATGGTTAAAGCTTTTGAAATGTCAAGGCTTAGGGCGCAAACGGGAAACGCGCAAAACGCTCCATATACCGTGTACGTATTACAGACGCTCATTTTGTGTCGTAAAGACCTTTTGCTTTTTAAAGATCATCATGTAAAGCGAACATATCATTGGGAAGTGTTGCATGGTGCCCTCATAGTTTTATAGCCGCTCGTGTGCAAGCTGCTGAAGCTGTAAAAAACCATCCACGTTTTTCTGTTCCTCATCCAACCTGTCATAAAATCTCTAGCTTTTTCTGCGTATTGCCAGACTTGCTCTCTGTCTTTCTCGTTCTGTCCTTGCTTTCTCGCACTTGCGGATTGCTTAGAAATTATTGACCCGTCCTCTCTCGCACACAGCACTGGGCCACGGAGTTCCCGTCGCTGGGCCTTAAAAACAGAGCCTGAGCCTTTACAACGTATAAACACACCTCTGGCCCCGGACATTTTTCACCTTCCGCTCACGTTCGTTGGAGATAACACATCTCCCGACCGCAAAAGATTACCCCCGAAACACTTACGTCGCCTGAAAGCATTTCGACGGGATTTCTTTGAGGTTAAAATGGACAGCGAAAAAGGAGGTCCCGTAGTCGAAAACTTGAAACACAAGTTTCCGCCGTCAACTGTTTTCCTTTGGACGTTTCCCCTGTGATACAAACTACCTTTGATTCCCCGAGTTTTTAAACTTTCCAAGCGGAGCAACGCAAAACAGGAAAAGGTTAAAGGATCAATAATTCTTTTTTTATTCAAGTAAGAGCGAACAAGAAAGAAACAGACGAAGGAAAGGTAGAAATAGAAGACACCGAGAGGGAAACGCGGAAGAAAAAAGACTTTTGGTCATATTTCTCTCTTCATCTTGTTGCAAAGCCTACTTCTTAACGCAACCTTTTCTTCTCTCTCCAAAGCGAGCAAAAGCAGCAACAATAGGGTCGTCAACACTGCAGGTGTAACAATTCCCGTTGGTGAAAAAAGCCACTCCTTATTTGTTAGCAGCACGTACACCTCCTATCCAGCAAATAAAAAAAGAACAGAGAAGAAAATTAAAGAGTTAACTTGGTTGTTGCCACAGGGAACACATTTCGGCAAAGTCCCTAGTTCAGATCATAGCTGCCCTAAGCAGTAACAGTATGAGTTTCGAGAAAAAGTCTTCCTCTTCGCACGAACATGAAGGTAAAAAAAAATCGTCTCTTTGTTCGGAGTTAGTCAAACTTTGAACACCGATCATGTGAATCATTAAGCACGACAGTAACTTAGCTCTATCATAGGACTGTACTATCGACCATCCCCTCCTCTCATCCCCAAACCCTACACAGGTACACTTTCCAAGGGGGTGAAGCTTTGGACGAGCACTGCCATCAAGGTGTAGTTTCTACAGACCAGACTGTGCTCCACCATCAGGCCGCACGAACTAGTCTTGTCCCCCTCAATTCTCTATTCTGTTGCGTGGCTATTTCTTCCAGGCTCATGAAAGGTTGAGGAACCTGCAGTGAAGTGAAGGAAGGCATTAGACCTTTTCTAACTCGAATGCAACCGCTAAGGCCTAAACGAAGGGTTCTCTAATGGAATAATGTCTGGCAGGAGAAATTCGGTTGTTCCGTTCCCTCACCTTCCTACTAAAATGAATTGTTCAATGGCGGATTAGCAATCCAATGCACGTCGGCAGCAACCTTGCTCCTGCCTGCGTTGCCATTTTCCCCAACCCTCACCCCGCTCACCCCGACGCCAATCCCCGCAAGGAGAAGAAATACAGCACTTTCATTCAAAATCCTCGAACCTCGCAAAGTCACCTCCCAAAGCATTACCCAGCCGGAACACGTCGCTGTACTCGTTGGCCCCTTCGCCCCCGTGTCTCTCCTTTTAACCCCCGGCTTCCCAACTAGCCCAATCGAAGCTGTCTTAAAGCTACTGCTAGCTTTTCACGTTTTCTCCCCAGAAGCGAAGCGTCTCGAAATCTCTCGAGACCTTCCGCCACAGCGCTGGTACTAGTTTACTGCTACACACCAGCCAAAAGCACAACGAAACCTGACCAGCGTTCACCATTACATGTACCCGCCTACGGCTGCCCCCCTTCTCCCGCTTCTGACTATCTCCCCTGGCCTCGCCAGTCCTGCGGCTCTCTCGCACCAGTCAGCCTGCCTGCTTGGCTCGTACCGTCTCGCTTCTGTCCCGTTCGCCCGCTTTTAACTAAACCGGCCTTTATAATTAATGGGGATAATACGTTGCCTGTGCGACCGATTTACGTATTTCCCAGGCGAGAGGCTGGGACCTCACGAAACGGCCCCGAGTCAATTCCCTGGGTTTCGCTCGGAAGGGAAAAAAATATTTGGCCCATTAAATATGAGCGACTATAATTTAAAACGAAAGGAGAAGCAGGGTAAGCCCGGCCAGAATGGTGTATATTTAATTGCCTTAGCTTAGAAGGACGAGCAGCTAACGCAAACAGTGTGGGCGGAGCATGGCACTATTGCCGGAACCGACTTGGTGGCAAATGACTGAGCTTACTCCCTCCCTCCGCTCCCGCCCAGTCTCCCATCATCACTCCCTTACCCAACTCTCTAGCGTTAATAGTTTCATTGGAAAGTTTCACCCGCCTTACAAACTTCTCAATAGAAAGAAGAAGGGGGAAAAGAATCTAGTTTTTCTCACTGACTTTCACGCCCCAAGAAACGGCTATCCTCGAGACAAGCTAAATTAAGTGTAAGGAAGATGGGGGTGGCGTAGAAGCATAGGGAGGGGACGAGAAGAGGGTCAGGAGGTCAGGAAGGGTGGGTGGGAGTCTCTCGGAGTTCGTCGTTTATGGGCATCGAAATGCGGGGGCGAGGGGTTAAAGTTAGAGCTCCGCTTGGCTTTCCGGTTAGGGTTAACATGTTTGTTGACTTGTGCTGGTTTCACTTGTCTTGCACGACTTGTTCGACTTGATAACGAAGACCGGAAGGAACCTGAGCGACTTTGTACCTTGGCTTGGCTCAATAAACTCCCCACTTTATGGATTTGCTATAACTCGCTCTATACATACACTCTAGACTGGGAACCCGCTCTGCACACTTGGGTATCATAGCTCATACTCAGCATGCAATGTTCTCTCCGCGGGAATCGTATAATCACTCTGACGTCAGAGTTTACCAAACTGACAAGAAATATAGATACATTTTCCAATGGCTCAATAGCGGTAACCCTGGTGTGAAAACTTGAGGCTTTACTTCAAGATCTATTAAGGGAAAAACAGGTCGAGGTAAATCAGGAGCTAAAAGGGGGCAAGCTAAGCTCATCCATATGCAAAACGAAAGGGCAACTTAATGCATGATAATTAAACCCGAGTTTCTCAATCCTTCCCACGACAGTCGCGAAACGGAGCGTCGGCGTAAGGTTCTCTTACAAATTGTGCCATTTTCCTTTCTTTTTTTGCCTGCCAGGAGAAAAAGAAAGATTGCCGTGAAATCATCATTCAAATGATCCTTTGAGCTCGTTTAAGCGTAGAAGTTTTAGAGAAATGTTGTCGTTTACCCAGCGTTCAGGCCTAGTCTATAGGATAGATGAAGTGAAAGAAAACAGCTCTCGCTTCTGAACAGCTCTATTACCAGCAATTGTTGCTTGTAGTGAAATAGAGCTCAAGTCGTGAAACTGCCTACGCTTTTCCTTTTTACGGGATATTACGTGGCAAGGTAAACTACGACGGTGTTAGAACATGAAGAACGAAATTAACTGTTTTTTTAGCAGTTATGTTTCATAAAATAAAAGCAAGTTCGGTAGTGATGCCAGAAATACTTCATCAATACACATATACGCTATATACAGGTTGGTGTATAGTTATACGGTGTATGCAGGTGTCGCCTTGTTTCCCTGGGTCTTTACATGCAACGGAAGTGAGTGTGAAGCCCTCATGGGAGCAAAACAAAGGAAAAGCTACAGGTTACTAATCAATAAAACTACCGACCCTTCCCCACCTCTTTTCCAAGACAAACATAGAAGTTACATGGCAAGCCCATAAACTTGATTTTTCTCTTACTTTCACCGTAATCTTGTGATCAGGAGGTATCTAAAAGAGTCGTATTGGGAACCGAACCTTATCGAGAGGAGGTGTAAATATGCGCTACCGTTTTTTTTTTATTAAATGTTGCTGGATTGAGTGGAAGAAAATATGGGCTATTGTGAAGAAAACAATTCGTGCATCTGCAAAGGAGACTTTAGGAAGGAAATGTTTAAAATAATTTACATGCGTATTGCCTTCAGCTTGCCACAGGGATTCCATTGTTAAGAATTGAAACTGCTCAATTAAAAATCATATAATAAACATTGTAACCAATAATCGATCTACTTGTGCTCCAACAACGTCACATAAGTTAAAAGGATGGGGCTCAGCTAACTGAAAGGGAGCTGGACGATGCGTCCCACCGTCAATGCGTCCCAGCCATTAAAATTTAGTGTAGGTTAGGTTTAGGTAGGTTAGGATAGGTTAGGTTCAGTTAGGTTAGGTTATGTTAAGTTTTACAGATGTACATGTTAAAAATAACACAACGAAAATAAGACGTCAAATAGCTGGGACACATTGACAGTGGGACGCATCGTCTCTCACCCAACTGAAAGGCAAGATACCTGAAATCCGTTACAGTGAAATTGAAATTAGTGGCCTCCATGTGCAGTAAATATTGTTCTTCAGCTAACATCTGCTAAAGTTTTTCTCGAAAGACAGTCTTTCTTACATATTGATAAATGACGAATGGGAAAATTACCTTACTGAGAGTCTGTAATGTTCTGCAAGTAGCATAAAACAGAAAAAAATGCAAAGCAACGCGAACATTAAGCGTAATACAGGCTAGTAGTCACATTTACTAACCCATATATTCATGCATATATTCTTGAAATATTCATGCATCCATTTTGACATTTTAAATCCACTTCTAAGCGTTCTACCTGTGAACTTCGACAAGTAAACTAGGGAGTATTCAATCCTTTGGCTGCAGTCAGGTACTTTTGTAAGTCCTCCAGAACAGTCATGGTTGGAAGGGGGAATTTCTTATTCTTTTTGGATCACAAATCGGTGTTTGTAGGGAAATAGAACAGGCATAAAATGCCAGTGAAATAGAGGAGTGATGAGATGCTAAAGGAAAGGTAAGCGCGGTAGGATCCTCGCCGGGTAATATTGCTCTAGCGATGTTAACATTGACCCAAGATTGTGTGCGTGATTTCCTCGTGGACCACGCCAAAGCTTTTCCAGGAAGCGAGAACATTCATTAAACTGACATACAAGGCAGAATTTGAACGTAATTGGGCATGAGCTGTCAAGGGGAGTCACATCCCATTACGTCAAAAACTTGGGTCCAGCTAAATGCGGGACTCGTCAAAGTAGAAAGTGTGCAGAAGAATGGGAGAAAAACTCCATTATTCTACGCCTGGTTTATTTCGGTGCTTCAGGTAGGGCTGATGGCGTAATGAACTAGCATTGTATTCTAACTGGTGAGTCCTGCAACTCGAACCGTAGGGTCCATTTAATTTAATTGTTATTATTTTGTATTTTGAAGGCTTCCTTGTATATTTTGGATGTTAAATTTCTACTGCAGCATGTTGCATTGAAAATTTTTACAGCGAATTTCAAGTTGCTTTTCGTCTTCAAAAAATTAACTAGATTTCACACGGGAAATGACTATTATGTACGTTTTCGACGCGCCCATTGTGCATCTTATAATGTTAAATCACTGCTAGCATCGTCCGTGGTGGTGAACTCTGAACTTTCAGGTGTGAGTTGTGGACCTGATAACGTGTAAAATAATAATAATAAAAAAAATACAGGAGACATATGGTTGTAGAACCGTAAAACATTCGGGAGAGGGAGTCTGTTTTTCCCCCGCAGTATCTGTTCACCCAAAGTTTTAAAATCTGCACCGCACAACTCCTTTGAAAGGTGAGTTTAATTTGTTATATCTGTACTCGTCACAAAGTTGATTTATATTCCCCTACGAACCGAACAGCTTTCATTGCGGGAAAACAACACGTCATAAAGTTTTAAAGAAATGCTCCCCAGAGCAAAACAGGTACGAGAGGCTTTTGCGCACTGCTAGGAATTAAAATACCAGGGCGTATTCTAATTTCTGTTCTAAAGTTCCGGCGTCGTTGCTTTTCAATTTTCTTCAATATGAAGACCAAGTATCATATTCTCTTCCACTTCATTTTCTGTAGTGTCAGTGTCTATTTCCTTTCGTTTAGGAGTTTATTTCATGTGGATCTCAAAGCATCCATGATCGAGAGAAGCGTTTAAAAAAGGTGGTTTCACGCAAGCCACTTTATGTTTTTGTTCCCCAGCTTCTGCTTCATTCTCTAGCGAAGCATGCGTTCGTACCTCTGACACCTTAGAAATTGAAAGTATCTCGTTTTAGTTTGAAACAGCAGCGAGGGTCTTTGGCACGTGCTTTACCTTCAACGCAATGAGGCAACGTTAACTTACTTGAATTCAAAAGGCGTCAATCAAGCAAATGACCTTTACAGTCCGTATTCATCACCAAGATACAGCTAGCAAATCCATTCCTTTGGCCAACTTCTCTCTCACGTGTCGCGTAAATTAAAGCAAATTGTACCGCAAGAGCGAACTTATCAACTCGAAATGCATTTTCACCTTCGGTGTCTTGAATTCTTTCAGAGCGTGCTTCCAAGACTTCCCAAATTCAGTTATCTCGAAAAAAAGTGTATGTTCTTCCGATTTTGTTACGCATTTTCTTGCTTGGAGGGGGAAAAGAAGAAAAAATAAAAATCAATGCAAATAGAAGCAAGCCGAATTTTACCAATGACGTAAGTACGAAATATGGTTTGTGAAATAGTTCTTGTATTCATGTTAATTATGCTCTATGCGCATGTAGAAAACAGAATTTTCTGAGGTTAATGTGAACGACCTAGTACGGAGGCACTGACCATAGGAAGGAGAAATGTAAAAAAGGTTTTATACAATAGCAAACTACATTTGGTTTGCACTCCTCTCCGTTTGAAAAGAAAAAGTTTTTGTCGCAGAACTAAGGGAAGGCAATTGGCAAATAAGGTTAGAACAAAGATGAAAAAACCACAATGGAAAAAATAGAAAGGCAGGGAATAGTTTGCACCCAACATCCAAATCACTTGTTTTTTCCCCGAAAAATTGTCACAAGTAATGCATACGAGAAAACCTGGATATTCTGTCTCGAACTTTTCAGGTTTTTCCCCAATTCACCGTTTGTCTTAACTAAGGGATTTGGCTTAAGCATACGGATTTTGGCACGGTTGACAGCACAATCTCAAACACGACAATCCTACTTTTTTCCCAACCAATCCGCCACAAAATACTTAATCCTCCAACTTCACTTCGACTAACTCACCCGCTTCTCTCTTGTGCCTTTTTCATGGCCAATGCTTTGATAAAGAAAACACAGAAAAATCTCTCGTTACATAAAATTAACAAGTTAAAAAAATATTTGAATCCTAACAGAACATCGTGGGAACAAATCCAATATGTGATGTGATACGTGTCTCAAGAGTAAACTTTCCACGGCAAAATACGACAAAAGGAAAGAATTCCCGTCAATTTTCTATTGCACATAGTGTAAAGGGCGGCATCTTCAGAAACTTCGACGGAATTCATCGCCTCTTTCAATTAATTTTCCCATCCCACAAAAATAAATTACAAAATAAATGGCTGGTGAAACTGGAATGCTGGCTTCTTCTTCATTTTTCCTTCTCATTAAGAAGTCTCTTTTTTGGTTTCCTACAAGTTGGGGGAGAAAATCGGAGTTTGGTTCACAGTTCAGTGGTAGTTTTCGCTCTGGATTTCGTTCTTCTCATAGCCAACTTGGAATCCTGGACTGGTGCCAAATGCGGGGGCAGAGGCGATTGATTGATGGCTCGGTAAGTGGCGGCAACGGCGCCCTGCAATATATCCACACACATTACACGTAATTAACAGCACATACATCCAATCAAATATTCAACTACTGCTGCGTCCTGGAAAATGAAAATCGGCCCCATTAAGATATCCCAACTAAAAAGTTAACTTTTCACATGACGTCAATGCTTCAGCCAAAATAGGAAACACACTTGTCCTTTAACGTTATCTCCCTTCCATAAATTAACAGGACTAAAAAAAGGTTGCTTCTTCGAGATCTCCCGCTTCAGCTGAGGACATGGAGAAAAAAGTGAAAACGGCATTCTCTGATAGTTATATAAATAATTTCATACACTCCTGGCAACAACTTCTTACAGTAACAAGAACAATTTATGTTTTCAAAAAAACTTTGACATTTAACTTACTCAAACTCAAAAAAGATTTACCGCCATCGCTCCCTAATCAACTTGTCGACTCACACAATTTTCCTGGCACGACTTCTTTTTTCTTTCTATAGAAAGCCTACCAAGTTTCCTTCAAACACACATTCGCACACCGACAGAACAACACGATCTTTCCCAACGCCGAAGATTTGTGCAACCTAAGACTTACTTTTAAATGACTGAAATCTTGCATAGGCAAGTAGTAGTGAGGTAACTGATCTCGTTGTTGAACCCACTGATGGTTTAGGACTTGTGACGCAGTAAGACGATGCTCCGGATCCACCGCTAGCATACGTCGAACCAAATCCTAGAAAGTAAGAGAGAAAATGGCAGAAATGAGCTCCCGGGCAATTTTTTTCAGATTCCATTCTTCCTTACTTTAGCCATGACAGAGACATGTTTCCAATTGCCTGTCTCCATAAGAAAGGTCCCTTCGCCAATTCGTTTGAGAATTACGTCGGCGGAATCACTAGGCCCATTAGCGAATGGCGTCGTCCTAAAAAGTGGGAAAAAAATTACAGTAAGTGAATAAATGTTTCATATAAAAAAGAAAATACGGAATGCAGCACAATATTTTTGTGGAGGTCAAGAAAATAATATTTTTTTTACGGGGAGAAAAAAAACGGGGATCGCAGGTGTAAAGAAACGTCGTTTTATACCCGGCTAACATGGTGTAGAGCAGGACACCTAAACTCCAAACATCACAAGCCGCGTCATAACCTTGCCTTTTGAGCACTTCAGGTGCGACGAAATTGGCCGTATAGCAAGGTGTCATGAGCAGCCCATTGCCCGCACGCAATTGCTTGGCAAAGCCGAAATCGCACAGTCGTAACGAAGTCGGTGAGCCGGAACTGTCTGCGTACAGAATGTTGGACGGTTTCAAGTCGCGGTGCACCACCTAAATCCCGTGTTCTTTATTACCACGCAACCGACAGAGAGACTGTCGTTAAGGAAGAAAATAATGTTCTATCTCTCACCCCGTTTTTGTGCAAGTACTGGAGCGTTGAAGCTAAGACGGCAAGTACGGCTGATGCTTCTTTTTCACTGAAATGCTGTTGTTGACAGATTCGGTTTAACAACTCGCCTCCGCGCAAGTATTCCATAACCAGGTACACATATTTGTCATCCTCATATACCTAAAAAAAGCCCAAATGGAAAAGGACGGGGCAAAAAAAGGATTACGATTAAAAGGGACACAAGTCAATGAAAACTGAGGAGAAAGAAGGTTCGCTTCTTTAGTCTTTACATCTCGAAGTTTCACAATGTTAGGGTGACTGCCATAGCGAAAGAGGATCTCCACTTCTTCTTGGCAGTCTCGTCTGCTTTTGTCGATCACTTTGACAGCGTATTCTTGTCGCGTGCTCTTGTGAACACAGCGTTTGCACACCGCGTACGTGCCCATACCCAAGTCTTCCAGTAATTCATATTCGTCAGTGATACAGTTTGGTTTGGCAGCGGATATATGCTAAAAATAGAGAAGAAAATAAAAACAGGGAGTTATGGTACTGGTTTTCATACTTCCAGGCTTTTACACCTTTACGACTGTGAATCCGAAAGCTACGATTTTTGTCTTAAGCTTCACAGACACAAGTAACTAATCAAAGTTTTCCTACTTTCAAAAAGACGAAGAAAAATGTGAAAGTTAACTTTTGCACAGAATTTCTTAATTTCCTTAAAGTGGAATTTCGTGAACAGCTCGGCAAGCAATCTTTCATAAACTTCCTGAATTTCTTATACGTTAGTACAAAGTTTTTTTTATCTAACTTAAAGAACTAGTATCAAGAAGCCTTAACGAGTTACTTTACAAGAGTTAAGTGCAATACACTTTCGTTCCCCGACGAAAATTGATACGGGGAATGAATTCTGACATCTTTGATTCTGTTTTCTTTGCAGCTGCTGTGGGCATGTTGGAAAAGGTCGCACCCTCTTACAAGAAAACAGAAAAAAAAGAATTTTGAGACCCTACACGGAACATTAACGGTCCTAGCTATGTTACTCACTAAAAATAGGGAAAGTATTCCACAGAATTAACATAGGAACTTTCCTTTTGAGCCATGAGCTAAGACAGAAAGAAGCTTTCCGGAGGTAAAGTCTAGTAAAAGTGTTTAAAACTTTCAAAAACCTTAGAAATTAAAGTGTCGATAATCCGACTTGGACAGTGCATCACCATGTCGCCATCCAACAAACTCGGATTTACGAAACTAAATCCACGGAAAAGTTCGTGGGCTGTAGCACTGGGAGGAATTTCGGGAGAATCTGAAATCAATAAATGACAAAATATCATGTGAGAAAATAGGGCTTTAAGTTGAGAAATGTCTCAAGACCTCTAACGCAAAGTCACGACGGGTAGAAAAGGAAAAAGTACACACTTTTATAAATAAAAAAAACTTATAAGAGTGAAGGAAAATAAAAGTTAAGTGACCTTTGGGCGTCCGGGATGTGAATTCTGTGTCAAAGTAGAAGGCGTCGTCTAAACGCGACACGGCAGGTTTGTACGGAGGTTCCACTTCTTTCTTGAGCAGCTTCTCAAAATCAATGGAAGAGAAGAAAGGATGCTTCTGGATCTCTAACACACCGTCAGGTCCTGGAGATCATTCCCAGAATCATAAATAAATCGACACAAGGAAAACTGCACACTTCGGTCGGAACTAGTGAAATGAGAAGGGCTGAAACCCACCTGAGCCTAAACGATTCTCGGGATTGCGCTTGAACAATGCACGTAATAATGCTTGCGCTTCTGGAGAGAGGAACTGAGGCATTCCTAATTTGGCGCGGAGGATTTGCGTCATGGTTTCTTTGCGATTCGCACCTTGGAACGGCAGAGAGCCTGTCAGCATCTCGTACTAACATAAGGAAAAAAATGCATGATTGTTTAATTTAATGTTTACAGAGAATAGATATGATCAAATATTTTTAAATACCATTAGAACACCGTAAGACCACCAGTCGGCAGCGAAGGAATGTCCTTTGCGATTGACCACTTCGGGGGCCATGTACTCGACTGTTCCGCAGAAGGAATACGCTTTTTTCTCATCGAGTGCTTCTTTGCTCAAGCCGAAGTCCGTCAAAGAGATGTGGCCATCCGCGTCCAATAAAATACTTTCGAATGGAGAAAGCAGAGGAAGTTAAAAAGAAAAGTTGAAACCTTCCATACGCCTCGTGTTATTTACGTACTTCTCTGGTTTCAAATCACGATATATAACTCCAATGCGATGCAAATGACCCAAGGCTAACGCTAACTCTGCCAAATAAAACTTCACGTCTTCTTCAGTGAACATAACCTATAGATAAAACATCACGAAAACTGTTAATTAAAACAAAAATACTCAAGTGCGGCTAAAACAGAAGGAGTCAAGTCCAAGAGTTTATAGTACGCTTTTGATCTTTTACAATCAATCACGATGGACAATTTTGAGACACACCGGAAGAATATTTGTAGATATAGCATTTGAACGTAGGATCCTTAGAAACATTGCGAAAAATCCCCAGCAATTGAGACCTCTAAAGGAATTGACTTTCAATGAACGTCAACAACACCTGGGATCAACTAAATTAGCTTGAAAGGTTCAGAGGTCTTAAAAGGAACATTAATGAAACCATTAATCTTCTGTTTTACGCTCGAGGAAATAAAAGAAACTCAGGTAATACGAACTTCTTTCGAGAGGCGATGAAAGAGATCTCCTCCCCGTAAAAAGTCGAGGATTAAGTACAGTTTACCCTCCGTCTGGAAGGCATAGTGCAATTTCACGATGAAGGGATGTTTCACGTCAGCCAAGATATTGCGTTCCATTTTAGTTCGCATGCGATCACGAACTTTTAAGGTCGCTTTCTTAAGCACCTTCATGGCGTATAACGTCCCAGCGTCTAAACCAATCACTTTCCGCACCAGGAACACCTAACCCCAAATACGAAAATACATACCAGTAATTCAATAACTACACGCCTAAAATAGCAATAGCAACAACTACTCACGCAAGAAAAAGAATGAAAGGTAGAAATCGATCCAAGGGATCCTATTTCTATGCATTCTTAGAGCTTTTAATATTCAAGATCAGGAAAAATGCTTACTTTGCCAAAAGAACCTTGTCCCAGGACTTTGAGCAATTCAAACTGTGACGCTTCAGCTTTATCGTGTCCTTCTTTGGTCACTTCCGTCACCTCAATTTCGCTCGTCGTACCGTTTCCGTATTCGCCATTATTCTTCGACAAATAAGTGTGACAGAAATAAGGTCAAAGATTAAAACACAGATGACAAGATAAAGGTGCATGCTTTTACCTCCTGATCGTCGACCAACATATCTTCCGTGCTGTTATTCTGTAACGAAAAAAAAAACGAGGGAAAACATATGCTTTAATCTCATAAGGAAAACGATTCTCTCATCCCGTTCTTTCCGGCCTTTGTGGAATGCTTTCTTTCTAATTTCTAAAGCTCTTACACGAACGGAAATAACAGCATACCGCAACGGAAACAGCAGCCCGTTGAACCGGCAGTTACTCTACTCTTTGGATGATGAAAATTTTTAAGAAACGTATCCAAGATACTCCTGTACAAAATATGAGCCAAGTAATCTTGCCATATGTTAGCGCAAGGTGTTCAAAAGACATTCCGGTTGAGCGTAATTGGAGAAAAAGAAAAGAACAAGTACGTAAACGACATAGGAAAGAGACAATCCCCCCTTTGCCTCCCTTACACATTTTGTACGTGTCTTAGCAACATGTGAAGCATTACGCCCCAGTAAGGTTGTATTGATTCTCGGGGAGGTTAGTAGTCTTCGGCCATAAAAAGCTCTTATGTCTGGGCCAATTAGACGCGCGCAATCTTAAAGCGCTTGCATTAGTTTAGAAAGGGTAAACGAACGAGGCATCCGAGTAGCTAATGCAGATTAATTTTATCAAAATTCTCTTCTTTTCATGAATTACGTTTTTTTTCACAACCAAAAATGAGAGCTCAGCAGAATTAAATGTCCAACTTTTGCACCAAATGGCGAATCTCCTTTTTGTATAAAAAAAACGCTAGTAATTTCGTAAAGTTGCATACCGCTGTTTCTTGTTTGAGGTCAACATCTTGCCAGGGATCTGCTAAGGGCGCGAGAGGCATAATGATGACAGTGGGTGATATGGAACCCAGTATGGAGTAATGTGAGCAGGAATTTCACTGGTAGAAAAACTGGATTTAACTTCCGTTTCCCCGACCTTGCAAGAGCCAGGAAAACTTAAAGGAGGAAGGAAGGTAGAGAAAGGGTAAGAGATCACATCAACAGGTGCGTTCCATTGATGCTGATGAGAAGATGTTGATGGGATGCTGGGACACACTGACGCCTTTCACACAAGTTTATTCTGTTCGGAATAGCTATCACGTCTAGACTATTTAGAGTGTAAGAGAATCGCTAGGAAATTTTTCAAATTTTCGGTGAGCTGAGACTGGAAAAGACTCGGGTATTACTGAAGGCAGTTTTGAATAATAGTCCCTAGAGGAAAAGGGGAATGTGCAGAACTATACACGTCAGCATAGTCAGATAACAGGTACCTAAGTGAACACAGATAGCATTAATACAAGTGATAAGCTGTGATTAGCACATGGTCTAAATATTTTAAGTGTGCTGTACAGCGGGCGAGCAACAAAAACTTTCACTTTACTTCTTAAGCTTCCATTGACAAACAAGGAACCCCTCCCCCTTACTGGAGCTGAAACAAAGTTCAAACTCGCAGTTCCTAACTTAGGTTCTTCTTTAGGTGTTTTTTCCCTGAAAATTCTAGCAAATTTATCTTTTAATACTATGTTCGCTTGACATTCCCGAAACTATAGTTGAGTTAAATAAAGAAAAGTTTCTTTTGGATTCGAGTCGCTACAGTATTCAGTGTTCCGGAACGGCAGTCGTGGCAAGAACGGCGTTCTTTTCGTTCCTTTGGAAATTTCATCGTTCCGTTCCGTTCCGGCTCATTTTTTGGGAAGTTCCGTTCGTTCCGATATAAAAATCGATCAGTATATCAGAAGAAAAAATCGAACATAATTGATTTGACAAGAAAACCGGGAAATTTAAAATTCACAATTAAATGAACACAACTTCGTAAAACCGATTTTGCAGCTTTTCACTGCGGCCAACAGGTGGCTTAGCCGGAACGGTAAGGAACGGCCGAAAAAGCCGTTCCGTTACGTTCCTGCGAAAGTTCCGTTCCGTTCCGGGGCAAATGAACGGAACAGAACGAACGGAACTTTTCTGAAATGTTCCGGAACGCATATTTTCAAACCCCAACCCTACCCGGCCTCAGCGTTGCCACTTGCTTCAAAAGTAGGTTAGGTTAGGTAAGTTAGGTTAGATTAAGTTAGGTTTAGTTAGGTTACGATATGTAAAATTGGGTTATGTTAGGTTAGGTGAAATGTGGCAACGATGGATGAACTTTCTCCGTGAGATTTTCCCTATCCCCGGCTGGGTAGGGTTGGGGTTTGAAAATATGCTTCCGGAACACTGTCAGTATTGTTAGCAAGGCATTTTAAGTGGGACTGGTATTTATATTCCAAATACGCAGGCTCATCAATCTATGAGAGTAACAGGTACAAAAAAAGGAAAAGCGAACTGTAGAAAGCGATCTCGTACAGTTGAACTTGGTCACAGCTGCAAAGTGAGACGTAACTAATAGCGATTTCCACTGGCATCACTGGTTCGCACCAGCTGTGCACCCAGTTTTTGAAACACAGCGATACAGTGTTTCAAAAAATTCAGTTTTTCGGACACACTGTATCGCTGTGTTTCAAAAACTGGGTGCACACCCGAGTTGCCAGTGGAAATCGCTATAAATGACGCGTTTCGGGAGTATATTTTAGCCTACGTGCTTCCACCTGTTGGGAGTTTAGCAAAAAGTTGGGAGTTGGGAGCTTGTTTGCTTGGGAGCTTTAGCAAAAAGAGAAAAGGCACTCTGAAATTAAAGATATGTACTAATTTTGTGCAACTTCACTGAACCTAATCTAACTTAACCAATCCTAACTTAATCTGACCTAAATTAACCTAACCTAACTTTACCTAACCTAACCTATCATACATTAACCTAACCTAACTTAACCTAATTCAATTTAACCTAACTTAATCTAATCAAATTTAGCCTAGCCTAACTTAAAGCGAGTGGCCACTGAGTTACAACGGAATGGCCGCCTACCGGGAGCTTTCCAAAGCGGTGCTCCCGAAACGCGTTGATTAGTCGTAGCTAGCAAAGTGCCTCATCTGTCAGTCCCCCTAGAGGGCAACGACGGTCTTGAGTTGTTGTACCAACACGTTCTCCGCCACAGTCACAGCAAATCTGCTGTGTAGCATTTCGTTGCAAACGGGCCATACACTTTTTGCAAAAATGATTTTCTCTGTGTGTAACGAATTTTTGCAAAAAATGTATGGACCATTTTGCACGATCACCTTAGACCAACGATTGGGTAGATCAAAGATACCCTTCTCCAAGAACACCTTCTATTTTTGTGCAAAAAATGGATTGGGGTGTTTTTTTATGAGCTCCAGATTTGCAAAAAAAAATTAATGAAAGGAATTTTAAAAAGAGTTAAAAAAATCGTAGTCTGTTAGCGTAATGTCAGGTCTGCAAAAAGAATGCTGTGTGAACATCATAGGAAGATTCCAACAGTTTTGGTCAGGTCCGGAAAGATGAGTGTCGCCGGGCGTTGTCGTAGTGAGAGGTTACGCCTCTTCTGTTGGCCAATTCCGGACGCTTTTGAGCAATGGCGTCTTTCAAATTCCAAGTTACTCGCAGTATTTGTTTGTATTGATGCCAAATCCTCAGTGCGCTCCTCGCGAAGAAACGACCCACTGCCACAGTGATGGCGCCAGTGGTCTTTCGAATGTTTTTGTCGAATCTATATGTGACTGCTTTGTATATATGAAAACATGTTATTTTTATATGACTGGTATTTATTTGACAATGACAATGTCTTTTTTATGTGTTACAATGATTTTGGGTTTGAGAATAAACTTTTTCGGTTGGACTGTTAGAAATGTGAAATCTTCCGCTTCTGAGTTTCAGCGATAAGCTCTATGAGTACCTAAACCAAAGCAATACATGCAACATTACGTTAAATTTCTTCTTTCCCTTTTTTAACTCGGTTGTTGAATGCGCTAGTAGCCCTTTTCTCAGGTAGCCCAAATTCAGACCGCATTTTCAAAGTGCCGATTTTGACGAGGTTCGGGAAAATTTCAATAAATGAAATTTACGGCAACTTTCGAAGACACTATTACTCAGATAATGTAGCTAGCATACTTGAGCATCTACTGTAGAGTTTTTTTCCTTCTTTGTGTCACTTTTACCATTTTTTTCGAATAAATAAAAATGTGCCAAATTTAGACCTTCTCCTCTACACTCTCGAAATTAAAGATATGTACTAATTTTATGCGACTTCACTTAAGCTAATCGAACTGAACCTAATTTAATTTGACCTAGCTTCATCTAATCGAATTTAACCTAACCTAACTTAAACCGAGTGGCCACTGAGCTACAACGGAATGGCCTCCTACCTGGAGTTATCCAAAGCAGTGCTCCCGAAACGCGTCAATTAGTCGCAGCTAAACGCGTCAATTAGTCGCAGCTCTTTTTTATATTTAAATCCATGTAAACAAATACTTATCCATTTGTAAGTTACTCAAAAGTACCGATTAAGTATTAGGCATCTCAGAAGTGTGAATAATATACACTTCTGAAAGTGTATAATATTCACACTTCACAGACTGGGGAATAAAAATCGATATAGATGTAGCGTAGACAAAACTCATCCCGATATTTCGGGATGAGTTTTAAAGCCGTCCTCGTTAAGCTTGGTGTTGTCTACATACTTGATTTCATAGCAAGGTTCTTAGAAACAAGGTTACCTCATCAGCTCGCGCCTTCGTGTGGAAGCAGCTAACGCCATCGCGTGGATGACGTCACTCGGAGCAGACTTAATGCGCTACTTTTAAAAAGATCTAAACACAAACACTTTCTAGTAAATTCCCTGCACTGCCAAAGGAAGTGATAAAATCATTCGTTCGTTGAAGGACGTTCATTAGGATCAAATGGTGCAATTTAACAATGATTGAAAGAGAAAAAGGCTTAGGTAGCCAGTTATCCAAAACCTCTATAAGCGAAGGTAGAAAAAGTGCAAGAAAAGGAAGAAAATTACAAGCTAGGAGACTCATAAAAACCCATGTGACAAATAAATAAAATCTCTCAGTGCAATAATAAATAATGGCATGCATGTTTTACATTTTATGCTATCAACTCTTAGGACTAACGACCAAAACGCCACTGTAAGTTTGCTTTCCTTTCCAGCGCAATGCCTTCAGCGGAGGCCGCTGATTGGCTTTGCTCCGAGTGACGTCGCACGCTCGGCGAGTTCAAATTCAAAGTTCCCCCATGAGGTAACCTTGTTTCTAGGATCCTTGATTTCATAGTGTTGATAATTGTTGCTATCATTGATCGTTATATAACGATGTATAAGCTATTTGTAAAAATAATGTATAATTATAGTATATTACGCAGATATAGCGTAGACAAACTAATGGCGATTTTCACTGGCTACTCCAGAGCACTCTAGAGTACTCTTTTTTACTCTGAGTAGCGACGGCGTTTTTCACTGAGCCAGCCAGAGGAGGAGTCACTCTCTATGACGCCCTCCACTGGGAATCTCACTCTGTTTGGAGTGAAAAAGAGTGCTCTCGACTACCCCGTCTTTGAAGTCGGAGTAGCATATCCAGAGTGCGTTTGTTTGCGCGGGAAATATGGATCCAAGCGGAGATGAAATGTTACTTGCTTTGCTTGAAGAAACTTCTTCAAGCTCCAGCAGCGATAGTGACGAAGACAATTACGCGATGATGATGTGTGTGCTTTCGGGAGAAACTTGCGAAGAGTCAAAACCCAGAATTGCAGATTTTATATCAAATGTGCACAACTACTCAGATTGGGAAGTATGTAGTGTATCTGTTCAACAAAGAAGCACAATTTAATAATTTTGTTAACAGTTCAAACGAAACTTCAGGATTACTCGGCAAGTTTCAGATATTTTGGTTACCATGTTTACAAACTCCCAGCAT
>JAHZNP010000698.1:0-10251 GCA_020615345.1 Triops cancriformis
TCTTTTCTGAGTTGTTACATTTATTAAAACACATCTAAGTGTTTCTTAAATTATAAAAAATCATTAAATAAACGAATTTGAATTGGCGGTATCCTTGAGCACTTCCCCTTCCCTAATGGCTTAGAAAGCAAGCTTGTGACGTAGTGAGCTAGGCTCGCTTTACGCGGTGAAAGGTGCCAACGCTGTGAGCTGTACGCCCTTTCCCAGAGTTTTTTTTTGCTCATGACTGTACGTAACTTCCAAGTTCTATAGCATAAAACCCACCTTTACGAATGCCCTGTATGTAAGACACACTTTCCAAACCTTGCAATGCTACCGAATTCAGGGTTTACCTTCGTAGGTAATTTCGTAACACAAGTTCAGGGTTATTGGAAGGAACGGACGATTGGTGACTGTCCGTTAAATCCAATATCCCTTATAACAGAAGTCCGTTAAATGTAAACTAGGCTCAATTCGAATTGAAGGCCACTAAAAACTTTAAAATAGATTCCGTTGTTGTCATCACTTGAATCACTTTCATTGTTGTCCTTACTCAAGTTAAGTTTCACTGTTACTACTCTTTAGACGCGTAGTAACGCTAAATCATTGTTCCCACGTGCCCTTTTCACCACAGTAACGCTAACATTCATTGTTACCCTTTACCTTGCCATCGCATTTATGCACCCTGTCATCACTTTCGGTGACCTTTTGACCTTTTAAGTACACCAAACCTTGTTTCTTTGGGGAAAGTCTTTTTTAAATGTTCTTTTTTTATTCTTTTCTTTTGGTCCCCGAAACATAACAAAAGCTCTTTAGCATTAGTCTACGTTGAGTAGTTTTCTGTCCTTTTTTCTTCGTCATCATTGTTATGCTTTACCCATCCTAGATTGGGCTTTCTATTAACCCACAACAAAGCCAAGGGAGCACATGGTCGACAAGAAGCTTTATATACTCTTCCCTCTCCGCGCTTTATTTAGATTAAGATGTATGATGATCAAAGGCTTCTTACTTTACATGCTTGGGCTAAAAGAAGTATGACTCCATATTTTTTCATCTTTCTTATCCGGCTTCTGTCTCCATGTTTGTGTTCAGATTGTACTTTTCTTTGTTGCGACTTCTTTTTTTTACAACATATGGGGGCGAATTCCTTTTTTAATATGTCTCAAGCTATCGATTGAACGCCTAGGAGATAGGATCCAATTGGATTGACAGAGCTGAAATGGGCGGCAAATGAGGATGAGATGAGATTCACCTTTTAACCCCCTCAAGGAGTTATGAAGGTTGACAACCCTAGCTTCCCCCCTTCTTCAACCCCTCTGTTGAAAAAAAGAACTTAACTTTTGTCAAATTTCCTCTGAAGAAAAAATACATCACACAGAGATAATTGCGTCAACCCCAAATAACGGACCTCGGCTTGATGGCGCCCCAGGCGAAGGGACACAGGGCGCCTCCTATGGTAAAAGTAAAAGGTGACAGCAGAATTGCAAGCAAGGTGAAATTAGATTTTTTTTGCATTTTACTCGCAGCTCGTTTTCAAGTGTCAAACGTTTTTATGGAAGAAATAAAACGAAAAGCGTAGCTACAGTTGAAAGCGCCCTGGGGCGCAAGAACAGAGCGTGTCTCCAAAAAGCGAATACAATAATATAAAAAATACAATACCTAAAAATAAATACGACCGGAAATATAAAATGCAAATATGATACTGATATGTTTCCTTTAACTTATTTGGAAGTGTAAAAAAATACTTGGAAAAGGCGGAAAAAACTTGGTTGCGAAAGTGGCGCCCACTAATACCCTCTTTAATATGGCGCCTTCTTTTACTCCATATATGCATGGTATTTCGTTCATGCATGTATTGGTACGTTACATTTCTTACGTAGATCAGTCTACCAATTGAACTATGTCGCCATCTACGCTAGTTCAGTGTCGCTCTTCCGGATTTTTCGATGACGTCACACGCGACACTTGGCGTGCAATGCACCTGTGCTACATATTTCGGAAAATATGAAAGCGAAAGGTCACGAACCTCGAAAGGTGAGGCGCTTTTCGCGCGAATTGGGTTAATGACGTCATTAGAAATCCAAGATGGGAGTAATGAAATTCGCACAGATGACACAAGGGCAATCTTTAGATATTTCATGAAATACTGGGATAATTCTCCGATTTTCAGAACCAGACTGTTAATTTTGGACGATTTTCTAAGCTCCAGCAGTAGAAATGTTATAGGTGTAAGATTTCTGCAAGGTGGCAGAATTTTGCAACTCACATCGTGGGCGAACTAGCGTGCTTCATGGCAATAGTTGTTCATTCTTGCACAAGAATGAAAGAAGTAACCAGTACCGTTACTGGACAGCTTTTCATTTCATTACTCCGAATCACGCAGGCACAATAGGAGAACACGTACTCTTGACATGTAATTAGCCACTTTGCGCCCCACACTAACGAACTCCTTTCAGACAGTATATGGAACTCCAAACGCACGAAAGTACGTGTGTACACTAATCGACCCATCGCGACAGTGTAACTCTTTATAGTTTTAACCGCATTATATCACAATAAACCCCTAACGTACTTCACAATGAACCCAAATGTATCAAAACTGAATTTTCACGTTTAATTTTTGGACTGAGCTAAATTACAAAACGCAAGGAGCGACTTTATTGGAAATCATTCAAAATCAATAAATTTACTGCAATGGAATTTCTTATATACTGAGTGAAAACAATAGACGTGCATTCCTTGAAACTTTTTAGGAAAAAATACGCAAAAATAACTTAGCTTTATTCTTTTCTCTTCCGTTCTTTTTTCCTACTCTCATATCTAGAGCCAAATTCAGCTTTCCACCCAATTCGATGTCTTCTTACTTTCTTTGAATCTGACTGAGTGCCGACATTACTGAATCATTATTTTAAAAAAAAGCTCAAATAATAACTGAAATAAATTGAAAAATTTTCCTTCGTCTAACTTATAAACATCACTTTTTAAAACGTATTTGAAGTGATTTGACTTGAAAAGAAACAGTTCTAGAGTCTTTTAAAAAATAAATGGCAATTTTCTTGAATTTACCCCATTTGTTTCACAACGTCCAAAACTGCCAGAAGTTGCCCAATCATTCTTCAAAATTTAATAACCAATGTTTCTAGTTTGTCAAAATGTTCTTTATTTTTTCTGTATTTTCTTTATTTTGTTTTTTTCTTTATATTTTTAGAGGTATTATTCGATTATATTATACAAAAACTCAACTACACAAACCGACCCCGAATTTCGTCTAGCCAAACTCCACCTAAAAAACGTATTACGTCAATTGCAGCAAAACCTTCGCGCTTCCGAAAAAATTTCCCACCAGCCAGTCTGTTATTTCATCTCTGTTCACGCAATCTTCGCCCAAATTAGTCCTCGCATTCACCTCATTCCCTCTTACGCCGTGATTCTAACAATAGCCCAAGTATCGCATAGACCAATTACGCACCACAATGAGCTCAACGCCCTCTTTCCGAAAGGTTGGGCGAGTGTATCAAATTTATGGCTAACTATTTCTGTCCCTTATTTTTTTCTTACCTTATATCTTCTCTCACTTGCTGCCTGCAAGCTCTTTAGGGTCCCGAGTCAACCCTTAACCCATGTTAGACACCTCGACAACACCTTGCTACCCCCCATCCCACCACCCCAGGCCATATGATCGCGTCACCTATGTGTTTAGCCTGGGGCAAACTCCCAATTAACGCTGTGTGAAATTCCATCCTTTCCAAACAACTGTTCCCTATCACCCTTTCCACCTTGTTCTACCCCCTTCTCATCCTTAACCCTATCCAGTTTAGTCTATTAGTTCCCATTTCTGCAGAAATACCCCAAGGGGTTCAGATTAGACCGACCCAACCCCCCAGTCAGGCAAATTAGAACTTATTTCACTTTTTTACTTCAAAATTGTTGCTAAGCACAACAAAACATTCTCGGAATTTCATTAGCTAGCCTTTTGTTTAGACAGTCATCTAATTAACTATGAAGGGCACAACTAAGATGAATGACGCTATTTTCAACTTCTCCTTCACCAACTCTCCCGAAACAGAAAACTGCGCCATCTACCGGAGAACTTTCTATTCCCAACTTGCCCGAGTCATTTCTAGTCCTTAATTATTAACTACCTGTATCCAAAAGAATTTGAGTTAAAAAAATCGTAGTCAATATAAGTGGAGATCTTTCTACTGAGATCTTAGGGTAATAATTAAATTAAACACAATGCGAATCTTAATTTAACAATTAATTTTACAAGAGTTTGAATTAGTTTCTCAGTTTTATGTGTTGCCTCCGTGGAATTCGCTAACATTCTTGTATTCACAATTAACTTCGCTAGAACTAGTTCCCCACGTGAAAACTAATAGAAATGAATTTTCTGCAAATATCTTAACGACTCCAGGTAGAATTTTAAGGAATTGTCTGTTTAAAAAAATCAAGAGGCAAGTTATATACAACTCAAATTAATTTCTAAATTCCACAAATTAATCTAACTTGCTCTATATACTTTGTCACTCTAAAAAATTATCTTCACAAAACTTTTCACCCCGATTAAGTAAAACAGGGTTTCAATTTAACTCTCATTTGTTATTCGTTACCATGGATTAGTTAAGAGCCTGTAGCATGGACAAACAGGAAAGCTGGGGTGACGTAAACCCTACGCTGCTGAGGAACCCTTCCTCACGATTCAGGTCTGACTCTTTGGCGGCCATCCATCATGAGTGGCTGGTGAGGCGCAAAGGATGGCATACGGCGTAACCACATAGGTTTATTTAGCGGTAGTATTTGACACGGGATGAAAGACGTTTTACTTTTGCCTTGGCCAATGTTACAGGGTTTCTATGTATCTCCATACTCCGCAAACACGCCAACAGCCATCGATAGACATACGGACACAGTGCGAAGACGTAACGGATCCACGGTTTCCCTCTCGGCATTCGCAAGCTTCTCAGTTTCCGTTCCTATCGCTTTGCTGGGATTCTTTACACGTTCCAGTACACAGAGACAGTGCGAGAGGGTAGAAGGGAGGGGAAGGGGGTTAGGGGTGTTGGGACGAAAGCCAACATCATGCGAAGAGTTGATTACAAACCAACAGACACATGGAAAGATCTTTGCTGGGGAGGAAAAGAAGTGCTTTCCCATAAAATCCCGTAATTTATCGCTCGTAAATTCCTGAAAAAATGATACGAGGATCTTTTTTTATTATAAGATATAAAGGTAAAAGCGGAATGGTCGGACTTGCGATTTTTTTTAGAAGCTGATCTCGTAAGCGTTACAGTGATAAGTTTCAGCTTTTAGATGAGAAGAGACGAAATTAACGATGTGCGTTGCCTAAAGCAGCAAGAAAGTGACACAATTCTGCGTACGTAGTTTGTTTGGTATTTTTTTGCGCCAGTGCAGGTCAGTTGGCAGAAATGGGTGTAAAAGACCAGCAAAACGAGAAAAGAAAAGACAGAACGAAAATGAGAGATAAAGAGTGTCTGTTACGTGCGGATTACTGTTCTACGAAGAATGACAAATTCCGGCTAGTAGTTTCAGCGATGGTCTCTTAAAAGAGGGTTCTCTTGCGTCAGAGGTTTACTTATATCCAAATTTGACGTGAACATCTAACAAGTTTGATAATTGATTTTATGACGCTCTCGCATAAACGCTTTTTTATATCTGGGTTCACTTACATCGCGTATAGATTGATCCTCTTATACCCAGGGCTTTGCCATGAAATGTCACAAGTTTCGACCACTGGTTTGCCAAGCGCTCATATAAGCGGGCTTTCTTTCACCGAGGTTCACTGATATCTTTTATGGACGGATTTTTTTTATATCCGAGGCTTTGACATGAAAGACAAATGAATTTTGTCTACTGGCTTAGTGAAGCTCTCATATAAGCGGGTTCTCTTACATCCGGGGTTCACTTATGTCAGGATTCGCCTCTAAACCTTAACATTTTGTGAGACGGTTTCATTTTTTGGCGTTTTACGGTTTTCGGACGGTTTTCGCCTAGCGGAGTATTCATTGTTAGTCCGTTTGAGCGTCAGCGTTTATCTTGGAAGTGGTTGGCTGACCTAATATTCTTGCATTCAGACCAATAGGAATCGATGCCAGTGACCTAGATCTTTTACATGCTTTCTTATAGAATATATGTAAAAAAGTAAAATAAATATTGAATGCAAGTGAACGCAGAGAAGAAAAACTTTGGGAAAAAAATGATCATACACGCGGTTCTTTCACGGCCGAACGGATTAGTAACGGTGACCGAGTAGACTTCTACAAGCGCTTGCTCTTAAGTTCGGGTCTTTTTCTTACTAGTCTGGTATATTCGGGCTTGGGCTGAAGTGCTATTATCTTTTTAACGAGCATTATTACATACATGTATCCTATTTTTTTAAATTTATTTTTCACGTTCATTTCTTTATAGAAATGTAATTTCTTCTTAAAGAAACATCTGGACTGCTTTTAAACAAACTATCTATTTTTGCTAGAGACCTTTACAGTATATTTTTTTATAGTAGAGTACATTTAAGTTCAACTCGCTTAACTTCATGCTAACCCTCAAGTCCCATGTCACCCCATTTCATTCAATGGACTCGGTTTATCTCAAAACTTCACAACTCGTGTATTCTTCATAGAGTTTTCATTCTGTCGCGTATCTTGCAGTGATAAATAAGTCCGACCATCATGCGCAACCAAAATTCAAGAAAGATACAATTTTTTAAAAAAGTATTTTATTCGGCGTGAGCTAGGCTCGTTGCCGTTCCGGTATACACAATTCGGGTACACAATTATTTCCATATTGATATCTCATAACATTTAAGATACCAATTTCATTGTTCAAGTGCAATTCATAATAGAAAAAACTTCACATTCATTCTATCTTTCTTTTTTTCGCAGTAACTTTTCCATCAATTTTTTAAAAATCTTTCAAACTCTATGAATCTTTTATTATTCAAATTATTTAACAACTACTACGTTTCCTTTGACGATTTTCTCCTGGCCGGACAATGAAGGAACTTGCAAGAAAAGACAATAACACTCAGTTTACTTCAGTAATATTGTGGCACTTAATAAATACGTCAGGGTCCGCTGGTAGTATAGCTTATGTGGTGGGGTGGGGGAGGGAAGAAGTCTTCTTAACGATTGGCTTGCATGTTATGTGGGCCTTGAGCGAACCACACATACACTCATATAGGCCTTCACTATAATTGGATCGCTTCCAAAAAAGCTCCGGCTCTAGTAAAAAGGACCCCACCACAACGAGACAAGCCAGAAGACCGCGAGAGAAACAAGCCTTGTTTTGTCGGCTTCCCGATACCGCAGGCAGCATGTGCAAGTATCGGCTTCATGGTGCAAAACAAGGGACAAGCTATGACAAGACGTATAATTACAAGTATTCTGCCCCTAACATGGGGAGACAGACCCTGCAGAAAAGGACCAAAGGGGTGTGGTTTACGCCCTTCTCTGCATACCCTCGCCCTCCATCCCCTACAGGGGGGGGGGGAGAGACGAATTGTCGTGTCGAATGACACTCCGCAGCAAACTTGCCCACCTAGGACTGTATGGCCTTTACTTTCTATTGTTTTTCTGTACTAACACCCCCCAGTACCTCGTGCCAGTACTGTCTTGTACACTGCCGATCACGTCCATCAATGATCCAATAGCATGATCGTGTCCACAAATAAATGTTCCAGGCCTAGAAAATACGCCAGACACATAATCCCTCACCCTGGCTGGCTCCTTTAAAGACTAAAGAAAAGAAAAAGAAACCTTATCCTTGTCGCGAAATTATTTCGAGACACGGACGCTCCGTTAACCGCCATAAACAACTCCACAAACACTTCCACCCAGACATTTGCTGTGTATTTAAGGAAAGGCAACGTCCGAACTCCGAGCCTAAACGTCAACACTCAAATCCAACCGATTTTGCTTTCCCAACCTCCAAGAAGGGCTTTTCCTTCCCTAACCCCAAAGGTTGCTTCCCTCCACCCCACCCCACCCTACCTCTTCAGACGCTGAAATATCCACCTAAGGGCACAAATGCAAACGCGCCGGTTTGTTGATTCAACGGGATCCTTCGCCTCCTGGGCATTTCTGTGTCTGGGTTGAGAGGGGGAGGGGTGAAGAGACCCTGAGATTGAAACGCTCCCGGAGGGCAACGGTTGGCTTTCAAACTGACCCTACCGCTGAAAGTGTGCATGTATACGTATCGGAATCTGCCGAGACCAGACTTTGGAGAGAAAACTTGGCAAGCTTAACTCCTCCACCCCACCACCCCTTTCACCCCCCGCTAGAGGCGTCTTTGACAGACATGGCTAAACAAACTTGGGACAAGGCAAGCTGTTCCACTTTGCGGCACGTAGTTCAACTTTGCTCCAACCTTCAATCATGACTTGGAAATGTTTCCACAGCTTTAGTGAGGAGGGTTGGGTGGGTGGGGGGTTTAAGGGAGGGAAAAGAGGTTTAAAAAATCGGGCGGGTGGGATTCTGGGGTTTTATGGCTCTCTCCTCCGGGAGCATATGACATGAACAAGAGGAACGAGAGGAAGCAAGTAGGATCGGAGGGTATGGAGGGCTGATGCATGCCTAATGAACCTCATCATACGGGGAGCTGCTTCCTGCCTGACCTTGGGTGACCTCTGGTGGCTTCACTCTGGCGTGACCCAAACGTCTGCCGCGGACTGCTTTACAGCTTATGTATCGTTTTTTTTCTTTTCTTGCGCTTCCTTTTCTTTCTTGTTGCTTTTTTATGGGTTAAGCGATAACATTTCCGAAAGGGTAAAGGATATAAGAAAACGATAGACGAATGGGGGGAAAAAGAGAAATAAAGACCAGCAGAAAAGAAAAAAAAAAGAGGTAAGGCTTGCCATAGCACTATTCCTCTACTAATTTGACACGATCTTCCCGCTACACCACATACAAAAAAAAGAGAGAACAGAAAAAAAAAAGAAAAAATAAGGGGAAAAAGAGGGTAAGATAAAAAGGCAGGGCAAAAAGCTCTCGTGTAGGATAAGTCCAAGCGGCTAGTTCAGCTCAAACTCTGTTGTCTTCTTCTTTTATCTTAATGGCTGTGCGGCTTCGTCAACGAAAATCCCAGACTGCTGTAGGTCTAACTGGGTGGGCTCTCAACTGCAAATCGCTTGCTGAGTCTTCAATAAGCGAAGCTAGATACACGACAGTACCATGTTACTCGTACCCCTCAGCCACCACGCTCCACCCTTCCCGTACCCCCCCGCGCCAGTACAATAGCCTATGGCAACAAAATGGTCGTCACTGCATCTACAGCAATCATGCTAAGTGTAACAAACTTCCCTTCCTGGGATACCCCATTCAGCCCGTAACGCTCCGGCCTTCCGCCCTTGACCTGCCACCACTCTATCAAGAATGTTAAGTGCATGATTTCAAATTATTATGAAAGAAAACAAAGAGAGAAGAATTACTTGGGTTTGGGTTTGTAGTCGACAATGACTTGAAAATCGAGTATTCTTGCGGAATTGAGGTTGCTGGGGAAGTAAGAGAGGGTTAAACTTTTATGGTTAATTTGACATTTTCTAAGAAGAAAATTATGCCTACGCGGGTTATTCCCTCCACCCCAACACCACACACACACGCAGAAACAAAAAACAAAAGACTTTAGACTATTTTTAAAAAATACAATAGAAAGAGTTTGGGGACAAATTTGAGCTCATTGGATGTAGAGTAATCGATAATCAATTGAGAAGCGAGCGTTTCTAATGAATTGTTTGTTAATTAGAAGCAGTGGGTAACTAAGATTTATTGTTAACTTGATTTTTTTACTTAATTTTTAGATAAGGTGTGACTCGTTGAGATCGGGAAGTCAGTGATGAATTGGGAATCGAACTTTTCCACAATAATGTCCTCTTCGCTGGGAAAGAGACGACAAGCTGAATTTCCATTGCTGACTTTAAACTTTCGAGTCGAGAAATAACTAATTTTAAAAGGAATAACTCGTTGGGTAAACATGGTCAACAATGAATTGAGTATCCAAAGTTTTTTGAATTATTTGGAGAGAGGTTTAGAGTTGGGATTTCATTGTTACCTTGCCCGATTTTTTCTAGAAAAATTATAATATTTTTTTAAAAGAAAATTGAGATTCTTTGGCAGTGTAGGCCTACTCAACAATGAAGAGTGCAGCGAATATTCTTCTGGAATTATTTGTTGGCTGGTAATTTATGGCGAGTTAAGTTCTCATTGTTCAAGCCTCACTTAAGCGACAAACTGATTATAAAGTTCAATCGAACCCGAATAT
>JAHZNP010000698.1:10351-40876 GCA_020615345.1 Triops cancriformis
GGGGGGGGGGGGGGGGTCGAACCCCCCAACCCCCCCCCCCTAAATACGCCCCTGCATATGGGTCCAACCCAACGACGCTTTCGATATGCTCCCAAACTGGTACCAAACATTCAGTTGCAATACCCCGGATATAAGAGGCCCTTAACTCTCGCTTGTTTATTATATATGGGCTAACTATACATCAAACGAGCGAAGAAAACTGCGTAATTGATTGTTGGGCGTTAAAGAAATGGCGAATTGAATCTTCATTATTGCGTGAACCTGACCAGTGATGAATGTTTAGCTCGTGTAGCTTTTCATACCCTCGTTTACTGTGTTTTACCCCTTTTAACCCCCTTCAACTCTTCTGAACTCCTCTTACCCTATTTACACCCTATTACAGGTTTCGTGAAGGTGTATTTAACTGAAAATGAGGCTTAAATTGACATACATTCATTTCATCCAAGCAAGGGTGGGTGGGTAGGAGACGCGGTGGTAAAGCAAAGGACTAGGGTGAAGGGTAGGGCTGGGTTAATGAGGAGGTGGTAAATTTTAGCTACTCTTGGCTGGAGTAGTTTCTTGGAAGATTGCTGTTTAACACGCTGGTTAACAACGGTTGTCGCCATTAAGTAAAAGAAAGGGGGTAGGGTGGGGTTTGGGTGATGGGATAACCCTCGTTCAGACACGTCATCGAACAATAAGCTGTCTAGACACGTAACCACCTACAGTGGTGGAATGTGCCTCACTTTTAGCCTGCCTGGAGGGACTCTTTAACCCCCAGTCTTTTACGAAAAGGGTCCGGTTGCCACCAGGGGGAATTAGGAGGGTTCTCCCCCAACCCTGTGGGTTAAAAAGCGAGAAGGAAAAATTTAGACAAAGTGCACTCACGCGATGTATCGCCACCGCAAGCTAACCACTATGAAATTGAACCCTGTGCACAAGAAAACGGGATTCCCACTTATAAGTGACAGGGCTATAAAAAGCGAACAGGTCTTGAGGAAAGTGACCGTTTCACCTCTTCAGAAGCAGGGGGAAAATCAGAGAAAAATATAGCTATAACTCATTCACACAGTAAGTATTAGACTGGGAAAAGAAAATTATATGACTCAAAAAAAGGCTAAAAAGGTAAGAAATACTATGTAGCTGTTTACGTGTAACTTCGGGGTGCTATTTTGTTAACTACACACGAGCCACAAAGTTGGGTTTGCTAAAAACGCACCTTAAAGGAACGCTATTACCGTTAAGGTAACATTGCGTAAATGGAGACGAATGTACCCTGCGCCACCGTAAACAAAATATTTGAAGAAAAAAGTCAGGTGTCAAAGTTGTTCATGTCTTTTTCAACTCGTGCCCGATTTGGATAGATTTTTTTTTTAAGTGCAGTAAATGCTTATTGGACAAGCTTGTTTGTTTGTTTGGTTGTAAGGCGATCAATGTCGCTGCTGCGATACATTATCGCTTTCAACATTCTTTTCCTTGAACATCACATAATTTCATCTTTTACATTAATTCTAAAATCTTTGTTTGTTGTATGAACTTAATAAACTCATTTTGAATAAAAAGCTGTACGTCCACTGGTCTATTTCCGAATCCTACAATATCTGTTATATCTGCTGGTACGTTGTTTCGCCGCAACTTGTTAAATAGAAGATTTTTTTCGGCACCTTATTTTCTGCACTACACATTGGACAAGTTGGTTGGATCGAAAAGGAAAGGTTGAGCCCGTATTTGAGAGAGAGAAAGAGAGAGTCAAAGAGTTGTTCCTCAAATATCATTGCAGCAATTTGTGTGGCACTGCTATGGTGTCGTTGAAGGATACATTTGTATAGCCAAAGAGATAGTTGGGGAGACCCGTATGTAAGATAATTCACGTTTAAAGTGCTCAGGACTCTTATATCTGGGCTTTTTACAGTAAAGAGTAACTTCTTCGAAGGTATTTGTGCCTGGCTTTGTCGTGTAACAGAATTGAACCCGGATGTAAGACAACTCGGACAAGAAACCACTAGTAATAGAATTTTGCTCAGGAGCAACGGGTTCAAGTTTAATTGTAGAGAGATCGTCATGCTTGAGAAACCCAGGTGTAAGAGGATTTTTACTGACCATGTCTCTTACACCCAGGTGTGTCAGTGTTATGAAACATTTTTGAGGATTTTTGTCCCAATTTTAAGGATTTTGTCACATAATGCAGCTGAACCCGGATATAGGAGAGCAAAATGAGATTCGTTGTAATAGATTGTTAATGACAGTATTGAAAGAAAGGCCCCCATGTAAGAGAAATCCGGATGTACAAGACACTTATGTATCTTATATCCGAGTTCGCTTGAACCATAGCACACTTTCAAGCAGCTTTGTAGGATATTTAGTCATACCATGCAGGTAAACCCAGGTTTAAGAGAGTTACAAGGAAAGGAACGCGCTTGTAATCGAATTTCTATTTGGCAACCGTGAATGATATCTCTTGAGGTAGAGAAGCACACGAAAAAGAGACCCCGATGTAAGAGACAGTTACCTTGCCTTGTTTGCTCCTTACATCCGAGTTCAGTAATGGTAGAACCGCATGAAAGATAAAGTTCGCTACTGTACCAATGTAATTTTCTAGGAAATATCGCACTATACACTGTAACCTACCCGGATGTAAGAGAATACGTGAGTAAAATTCCTTTCGTAAAACATTGAAGCTGGTGTTTTTAGTGAAGACCCACATGTAAGAAATATCCAGTGTTAGAGTATACTTCTCATGCACTTCTACGCTGCTTATTTGCAGGTTCGGTTGGGTGAAATACAATCCTTTAACTAATTAAAAAAAAGACTGATTACAACACTACAGTCGAATACGCTTGTAGAAAACACGGATGTAAGAATCACCTTGAAAAAATTTTGCAATAGAAACTCACCTGCCTTTCAGGTTTCTTAGATCCGGGTCCACCCAGTAATGCTTTGGACCTAGGTGTATCTCTACAAAAGCTCTTAAAACCTAACACGGTCGAACTCGGATGTAAGAGACACCTGCTTGCAAGAATCTCCACGTATTATGACCTCAAATCATTTTCATTGCAATGGAAGCGCATATGAGAAAACCCGGAAATAAGAGACAATTCCTCACTCTCTCGTGTCTCTTACATACGGGGTTGACTACCTCAAACGATGAAAGAAACTTAAATCAAATTGCGGATATCAATGACTGTAAGAAAATATTTTTTTCAAATTCAAAGATTATAATTCACCATGTTGCATAAATTCACTGGAACACTGGATTCACTCAATTTACAATAATTCAATAACTGGTTTTATTTCCGAACGCATCATTTTCTCAAACGTAGGGCGTTATAAATTATCCAGTTCCTTACAATTACATAATAATTCCATGTCATTACAATTCCCCTGTACAAACTCTACGCGCGCTACGCATGCGTTACGTCACGCGTTTTAGGCGCGGAGCGTTGAATCAAGCAAAGCAAGGGGAAAGAGAGCGAGAGAGAGCGGGAGAAGAGACGCGGTGGACCCTTCTTACCATGACGAGTACTGCAATCGCCCACGGACGTTTTATTCTGGACTTTCAGTTGCCCCGAAGAGTCGGGCCGATCACCAAGTCCTTACACTCACTTCCCGGCGACTCTCACTAATCTGTCCGTGTGCGAAAGGAATTCTTCAAGTTAGTTTCTCCTGTTACGGAGACTTTGCCATCAGAACTTCTCCGTCTGACCAGTATTTTCTAGTGTTCAAATATGTATCCCTATAAAATATTTCGCTGACATGTATCGACATCACCATTTCGCCAATATGCAATTTCCATCCGTGCACGCTCCGACGCAGTAATATTTCGCCGGTACTCAAAGAAATATCTGACCAGTCCCTGCACAGAAATATTCTACCGATACTTCGCAGAAATGTCCGTCCCGTAAGAGAAGAAATATTTTACCGGTACAAGAAGTAATACTCCGCCAGTATTATTTTTATTACCCGTGTTGAAAAATTGACGAAATTTCATTCGAAGGCAAGAAAACCTAAAGGATTTGTGACAAGTAGAAGTTTGCGATTGGATAAAAATTGCTTTCCGAGCCCGAAGGAAGCCGGCCGGTGGTTGGGTTCACGGTGTTGGTGGTTTTTGGGGGGTGATGTCTTGTGAATCGCGCTCTCTAAGCCTCTTACATCGTTTGGTGCCCGCGGGGCGAGGGAGAATGATGGGAGCTGGACTGAAACGTATGTAAATGAGCATTTTAACGGTGGGTTTACCCGCAATCGGTCGCGGATCACTGCTCGTTTATCACTGCGCGGCAGCGTGCTCGCTTTACGCCGCAGGACGGGGTGAAAAAGGGTGGACTAACCCCGCAAATTTGCAACTTTAGCTCATCAACGCCATTTGCCAAGTGTTGTTCGAGTGCCAAGACAAGAAATGAGCCAAGCCAGCAAGGACTAATCAATAGGCAAACCCCTAACTTTGGCTTTGAACCCCACTTTCACCCTCCAAGATTTTTCTCGGGGGTGGTTCCGCTCACTACACTACCCTCCACTTTTACCCTTCGTCGGAATTTCTGCTGCTGCTTCTACTGGTAAAAGGGACAAAATCTTTACCCAGACTCTTCACCACCTCCCCCTTTTCCCCCGGAAAAGAACGACGACAAGGGTAAGTTCCACCCATCGCAAAGTTAATGTTTCGGAAGAGAGGAGGGAAAAATGTTCGAGAAGAAGTAGTCCTATCCGAATAGAGCAGTCAGTTCCATTACTGGCCGAAAATGGGGATAAATCTGCGCCAGCAATGATAGTGCTGCAGCTTTTCGGTGGTTTCTTCTCATCATTTAGAAATATGTCTCCCGATATATAGAAATTTGTTCGCTCCAAGTCCAAAACAGTCGTTCGCAGCTATTACTTTGAAACGAACGACACCCTTGTGGTCTCAATGTATTGCTACATTTCTATCAATATTGCTGCGGGAACGGGAGCAATGATCATCTTATGAAGATAAAACGGACTATCGTCATGAGAAAGTGTAACAGTATCATCCGACAATGTTTCTTTCGTTTTGTGAGGGAATTTCTTATCGTGAATTTTAGGGGAGAAAATTCAGGTTGTAGTTATACATTTCTCGGAAGAAAATTTCTGAATGTCCCCGTGGGAAAGGAGGGAGTTTCTTAAGAAAGAAAGCTGGAGTGAATTTGTTACATTTGGGTTACGGGACAAGTTATATGGTGACATGTGACGGCGGTAACTCGGTTAGTTGTAGGCAGAAATAGAACATAAATGACATTTATGATTGAACTACTAGCACAATATATTCTGACACAATAATTTAGGGTGTACGAACTTTTAAGTTCGTATTTTCTCTGAAATGGCAGTGACAGTTTGGCCCCCAAAAAAGAAAAAGTTCGAATATCCGATCTTGCCTCTGTAGGTAGCAATTTTAGAAATGTACGTTCCGCTAATTACTTAAAACAATTCTAGCATTCCTATTTCAGAGTTGATTTAAAAGGAAATATGTTTTGCTGAACAGGAAATGGATAAAGACTTCAATTTCAATGCTTTCTGAAGAGATTATGCGTGCATATTTCTGCAACGCACAATTATTACTTTCGCAGGAATTTCAAGCGAATTTGCAGATTACAAATTATACGAAAAATGCAGATAATCTTGATACTGTCGGTCGCAATATTCCATGGACTTGTGGACTTCCATGTAAAAGCTTGATATTACGTTAGAAATGCATTATTGCTTTAGATTTCTATCAAGGAATAGTTCAGCGACGAATATCAGCCAATCGTCCTTTACGATGTCAATCTCGTGGGCCGAAACTGGGTCACAAGTGTCAAGTTCACTTTCGAATTTCTTCAGGGTGGAAAGAAGAAAAAGTAATAGGTAATAAAACCAGGAAATTCTCCACATCTCCGCGAAGTTTAATGCGCTGTAATTTCGCAATCTTCGGCGTTCATTTGTCTGGAAATTGTTACTAACTATGTGATAGTAAGAATATGTGAACATAGAAAAGTAATGTCTGCTGATATTTCGGCAGTTTTGACAGTAGGTTCGGTTAAGGTTCCTCATAAGGTGTCCTTTTTTCCCTTAATCTTTAAATGAGCAAAAGCTACGTATATTATTGCAACGCATCAAAAGCGTAATAAAGTTACAAGTTAGGAATTTTACGGAGCAGAAATACAACTGTTTAATCTGCTCATTGGAACCACCCGAACGAACTGCTATAGACCAAACTGGTCGCAAATTTCATGTTTTCTTGCGGCATATTCGAGAGTGTTACAACCGTGAAAAACAAACTAATAGAAAAACAAGTTTGGCACAATTATACTAGCTTATTCATTTCTATTTTTTTACACTTTCTCCGATGTATTCGTAATTAATTTTCGCCAACGACTATTCCAATTCGACGCTTAACGACACTCTTTTAACAAAATCCTACTCTTTCCTACTACTTTGGATTTCAAACACACTCCCCGATATAAAACCCGTAATTTCTTCGCAATAAAACCGTTTAGCCCATGACAGCTTTTCCTTTCAAACTTTCGTCTTTACCTCTGTTGCACACGCGATATTAGAGACCATGTGTGTCCTTGTCAGCAGTCCCGACTAAGGTAAACAAAGCTCCAGCACTTCAAAGAATTTACAGTCAAACAATGTACAGCCCTTTTCCAGTATTTCTCCCAATTCAGCCATTCTTAACTGATACTTCATTTTTCGCTCAAAAGCTCTAAAAACTATACAGAACTACTTAGCCCGTAAGGCTCCTTTTAGAAAATGACTACTATTTCCCAGAACAAACACCAAGACATTTCTTTCCACGCTCACATTTCTACGCAGAAATACACTTCCCCTGCAGTAATTAGATCTTCATAACTCCTGGAAACAAAAATAATTTTGTACAACTCATCCGTGGCTCCCTTTTCCAGCAGCCTCTCTCGCATCCTTATTTCTGCCTCACATTTCTATCCCAGGAACTACAGTTAGCATCCTTGATGAGTTTACGCCAGTAATTCAATTGTAAAAGCCAGTCAGCCAGCGAGTCAACGTCTACCCTTCCCAGTTTTGTTGTTGAAACTTAATTGGTAATTTGGCTAATGTCGTTAACTTACTCCTCCCCTATTTTTTTCCCCCGAAAACAAGGTGACAACATGAAAGCCGCCCTTCCAACCCGCCCATTAAAGAAAAATAACGAAAAAAATATACCACTAAAATTAGCACCACGAGTTTCACGTGTAATAATGCGGCTGGCTCCCAACCGCGCGTCTTCGCTTCCATCCTATTTTTCGGCCGACTATCTTCTCCCACCCTCTTCCTCCCTATTGTACCCTCCGCTACCCCCGATCCTTCCTCAAAAACTCCCTCAACCAAGAAAAAAGCAATGAGTTGATAGAAAATGATAACGATGTAAGCGTGCCAAAGCTCCTGAACGAAAGCCATCTTCTTCATCAGCTTCACTTGGTCTTTCTTTTTTTTTCTCTCTCTTCTATCCTAAAAACGGCTCACCGTAGTTTTGTTCCATTGGCGAGACATCGAAATCGGCCCAACTTAATTTCAGGACGTTTTCTACTATTTTACTCTACAATGTTTTCCTCAAAATTGTTTCTGCTCTTTACCTCTTCGTTTTATTTCCTAGTAATCAATGAAAATTGAAACATTCCTTAAAGTTTACACGATCACGTTTCTTCTATCACGAAATGCACATGAGCTGGGTATTGGCCGGTACGGGTGCATTGGCACGTACAACTGTTCCACTGCTCTACGTACTTACGTACTTACGTACTTACGTAGAGCAGTGGAACAGTTGTACGTAGCAATGTACCCGTACCGGTTGTACGTACTTACGTACGTAAGTACCGCACTCTAATGAACTTGGAAGTACGTCGTCCCAGAGTTTTCAGAAAGTTTTCACATGTTTGTCTTAACAAACAACCTCGTTGTCAGACTATCAGCCCAATCACCGTACTCCCCGGGGAGACACTTTTTTTTCTTGCTAACGTTAAATACTGAACAGCGTAACGTTTCATCCCCTCAACCCCTATCGCCCTCTTCCAACCCGAAATTGATAGCAAGGGGTATGGATTTTCCATTAAGAAACGTCAGCAGTAAAAATCAGAGGAAGTCTCTTCAACTCATTTATTCTTCTCTCCGTTCCGGGGGTTAAAAGTAGCTTCTATGTCCTATAAAGCTGTTTACTCCGAGTATTTGATAAAATTTTTTGCAGTACTGCGCATAAATTGGGGTACATAAAGCTGGAAGCAAACCAAACGAGTTTTCCCAAAAGGAAGAGCAATATTTGTATCTAATATCAGTAGATTTTATCCTCCATTATTTTAGTGACTCCCAGTATCTAGCTAATATTGAATTGAATTGAGGAGAAATTCGGATAGACAAGAAAAATTAACAAATGTTTCATAACAGGAAAAAATAATACGAATACACGTACCTTTTAACCCCTCTATTTTTAGTGTACTCTAGGTACCTAGTAAAAATTTCTGCAGAAATTATATGGAAATCGGTAGGCAGGGTTTGAAGCAGAAGTGACCAGTATTCTACGCATGAAGATGTAACCCTGTTAAAAGAATCTTATATATCTTGACGGCATTGCCCTCCTGGGGTATCGTTGAAAATTTCCGCAAAAACGAGCATAGATTTCACACATCTTGTAGAAAAATGGACGAATTCTCGGTACAAGAAGGAATAATAACGTAAAAGTGGTTTCAACATCTTTTCTGCAGTGTTCGTAAATATTTCTGCAGAAATAGGCACAATACGAGTAAAGTACTGAAGCAAAATAAGCGAAAAGAAGAAAATATAATAATATAAGCAGCATCTGTCAATGTATAACTTTATGTATTTAGGGTAACTTGTAAAAATGTGCTGCAGAAATAAGTGAAACTCAAGTAACCAATACAAAAATAGGAAGTGGCACGTCTAATGTTCGTCACAAGAAGAAATAATAGTGATAAATACAGCTTATGTACTACTAGATTCATTGGGTATTTTGCACATTTTTTCGGAAACTAGCAGAGACTGGGTCATACAAAGGTTATAGAAAGTCTTGACGAATTTCATTCAAAGGAATAGATAAAATCTTTAAACGTAGATCCTCTGGCCAATAATCTTGCCTATTCCTGCTATCTTGCTAAAATCTCTGCAGAGATTCTTTAAGCAACTGAAAACGAAATACGCTAGAGCGGACTTATCAATGTTTGGCAAGTGAAGAAATATTTCGTCTTAAGCTTAAAACATTTTCAAAATCAATTCCCTCCTGGAAACTTTTAAACACCGTGACAACCCGCATACGCTCCCATGGCGGCGTAGTTTTCAGAAAGTTTACAAGGCGCCAAATTACTTTCGAAAAAACTATTTTTTTCTTCTTCGAGGGATAAGGGGTGAATGGGTGCGGGTAGTTAGCCTTATAACGAGATTGAGTACGCGCAATATATAGAACCATGATTGATACTAGCAACATATTACTGCTTGGAGTAAGTACCAGATGACATAGAAGGGGGAGAAAGTAGTAGGAGATTGTGGAGAGAGAGAGACAGAGTACTTGGTACGGTTTAGTACAGTACGCTAGGTGTTTGTAGGGGGAAAAGGGGACGAGAAGAAGATTAGGTAACGAGATTTATGGTACTCGATTGCTGCAGAATTCTGGGGATGAGAAAGAGTATTCGGTAGCTTGGTGTGAAATTGTGGCAGGATGTACACATACGTTTTGTTCGTCACGTGTTGCTCGTTTCCTGGAGTTACAAGGGAAGCTATAGCGGCAGTATTGCCAAGTTCCGGTAGCGGCAAGAAATGTGTAAGAAACAGATATAACGTTGCTTGTTGACTTTTTTTTAAATAAGGAACTCCCATACGTTTGCAACGGAACAAGTTACTGTACTCAGTGCGTATTGCCAGTAAATAGTTTCCCTTAGAATTTAATACTGTTCTTACTATATATCTGCTTGACAGTACTTGAGTACTCATAAGCCGTACGTCCACTACATCGTTATAAGGAAATAAGTCTATTCAACTCGTGCACAGGAAGTTCTAGGAAAATTCGCACATCGGCCGCCATCGTAACTACCGGAAATTTCTGCCTTATTACTGCAGTAATTAGACCAGTAAAATCTCTTGCGAAATGGGAAAATAATTCCTTGTTGACAAGTTTCTCCAAACTGTCATTACTGCGTTCTTAGAAACCAAGCGATCTAACATTCCCGTTTTGCGCCACCATCAGTACTAGGCATTTCTGCATATTTCTAGCCAAACTAAGCTGTTCAAGTACCGGTAATGAAACTCAATGAGGGGAAAATCCTCTTTGCCAAGCAGCTAACCGCTTTAGGCTTCCGCAGAGTTTCCTTCATCGAAGACTTCTCGCCCATACTCCCCCGTAGTATTTCTCCCATACTCCCCCGTAGTATTTCTCCCATACTCCCCCGTACTATTTCTCCTTACTGCGAACAACGCACGGACATTTTTTCTCTCTCCAAGGCGATTAATTCCCTAGCTATCGTTGGATGTTTACAAAAATCCTCTCAGACGTTATGCAGATAATGTTGGTACAAAATTACTATCCCGAGGGAAAAAATCTGGAAAAAAGGAAATAACGGACATCTTACAAGAGAAAAGGCAGACACCTAACGTTTCTTTTAGCGAACAAAGTCATTTTGTAGAAGAGTCGACAAAAAACTGTCAGAGAAGTAGCTGAGTGAAAAAACGCTCGTTTTCAAAGGAGAAAAGCCTTTTCATTTGTGTTAGCAAAGAAGGGAATCTTCCCCTCCCACCAAAAAAAACTTTGGCTCAAGAGATCCTAATAACCGAAATTTTACCTTTTGGGGGAAGGGGGGGGGGGGCATCTCGGAGAAGCTTCAAAGTCTCTCTTTCGTCTTCCAGCCTCCCTCCTCCTTCTTCTACACTTGAAAAGGCCGATTACTTAGAATACACAACTGACAAGCAACATGGAACGCGAACAAATACACACACGCGTATATACGGACGGAAGGAAACAAAACAGAGCTGACGTCGGCCAGTAATTGTCAAGAGTCTTCCTGTTCCCCGCCTTGGTCCTGGAGAGAGTCTTGACAACAATACCCAAGTTGAACACCCTCTCTTTCCAACTTCCAAGGCAGTCCCACTTTTCTCCCTTGTTAAAGTTTCTCCTTTACCGGCCCAGCCAGTACCGTACTTCTCGGTTCTGTCCTGTACATAATTACGAACCCTTTCTTCAAAAGCCCCATTAACCCTTCCCTTTGCCTTTGGAAGTCAGATGACCTTTATCTTTTATCAGGGTGAATCCCCCGTGTTGTTGCCATGACAGGATGGTAAAGTTCCTACAAAGCTAGTCCCATAAAAGAGCACCGGTACCGGACGGTACTTCCCAAGGACTAGCCAGCCGGTACCTTGGGAACTTTCTAACCAACTCTAGGCCAGTTTGGGGAAAGAGCGAACGATTAACCTGACGAAAAGCTTTAAGAAAGGCTATAGAGCTGAAATGATGGAGTTTAACCACAAAAACCTTTTACAAGATAAAGAAAGGGGAAAAAAAGGCAGAAAAGATCAGACAAGGTGATGTCTGTCACGAATTAGGGACAAGAGCTTTAAATCCGAGCTGCAAGGAAAGGTTTCACTGTCTGATAGACGTCGAGCGTGCTGAATTCGACTCACTTTCTTCCGGTTCACTTTTAAACTTTCTTTCATTTTACTTTTTTCTATTAATTCATTCGTTAAAACTTATTTTATTTTACTTTTTCCACCAGGAATCAGATTTAGACTGCTTTAGATTGATTTATAACTTAAACTCTACTTTTAAGAAAAATTTATGAAAGTAAAAATAAATAAATGAGAAGTATACAAAATACAACGTAAAATTGGAATCAACAAATAAGTTATATCTGATCGGTTGATTTCAATTTTGTATTTCTGTGTTTGTCTATATTCAGTTTTATTTTTTCTCTTATTTTTTTTACTTCCATTACTTTTTTCTCATTTTTTACAGTTTCCTCAGAGAACCGGCATAACCTTTCGCGTATCGCCGTGCTTTACATGGTTCTCTTGTCTATCCTTCTATTTCATTCAACCAAGCGTATCAGAGTACACTCATTTATTCTGCTTTTACTTACTTTTCATATATGCTATATTATGTATTTCATAAATTTTATTTTATACATTTCATGTTTTTTATGTATTCTAGTTTGTATGTTTATTCGTGTATTTCCTAGATTTTATTGATTTATTTCACTAATATTATTTTTATTTAAAATTTACTATATTCCCTTTCTGAAAGAAAACGTACGTCTGCTGTAATGTCAAGTTTGAAAAGTGGTGGAAAAAGTTACATTCTTCGATCAAAACTTTATAGGAATTATTTCCCGAAACCTTTGGATTGCACGTCCCATAAAATTATGTGTAAAGCATTTTATACATCATATATCTACATATTTCCATACACTACTTAACAATTATTTTTAGTAATTAACAATATAATTAAAATTAGCTACGTTGTTGCAATATGAAAAGTTAAGGGAAAGTCGTGCTGCTTCAGGCTTGTCAATCCTGTAAAGCCCTCAAGATTATTTGACACGTGAGGACGCCCGCACGGTTGCTGAGCTACTCACGACTTTTACCTAAAGTGAGCTTTTCTTCTCAAGTTATCTCCCGCCTTGGCTTACGCGCCCCAGCTGGCATTAATTACCCTTGATTAGCAACGAAATTCGTTATTGAGGTTGGTCAGGGATGTCAAGACCAGTTGAATCGAGCCCTGATTTCGCAAGCCTTTGAAAATTCATTAACGTCGGAGGAATATCCCTTCAAGGAAAAAAATATTAATAAAAAAAATCCCACGCTTACCAATGTCCCAGGCTATACTTGCCACGGAATGGAAGTCTCATCTCTTTCATCCTTGATTATTCTCCCTCTGAAAAGTCATCCGTAACATATTCCTCTGTCGATAGCTAGCGCCTGATTAGTTTATTACGTTTGTAAAGAACTTTCCCCCTCTGGTAAAACGCAATCCCCCCTTTACCCAAAAAAGTCGATACCCCTATCTCAGTATCGTTAGTAGGACATCATTAGCTTAGCGATCCGCTTTTCAGACCCCGAATTACCCCCACTGGAACCCTCGAAGCACCCTCCGAATCCTGAATCCGCTGAGCACTTTCATTCAAAAGGGTCTTGAAAGCGTTTACAGAAACCGAAATCATTTACATTCGAACAAAAGAGCCCGATGCCTTATCTCAGACTTTTTTTCTTAAACTCGGTCATTCCGCTTTTAACCCTTCAGGCTACAAGGCAAGTTGACCTACGTAAGGGATGTTCAACGGCTTTCTTCGAAGGGGAAAGAAAAAGAAAGTCAAACATAAAGAACGGTAAGGGTAAGGGGGGGGGGGGTAACCCTTGTATCTCAATCCAACACTACCAACCCACCCTAACTCCCCAATGTGCTTTTTTGGTAAGAGAAGGATACTAACGGGGAAAGTTGTTTTTTTATGTGTTGCTCACGGCTCATTCTGCAAAGAGTTGTTGAGAGAATTACCCACAAACACTCGGTGTCTTTAAGAGGGGTGAAGATAGCCTACAGGCTAGCTTTAAAGGCTTGCTCGAGGCAAAGCACCCCAAGAGGGTTTCAAATCAAACCCCAATGAAAAAAAAACGGCTAAAGAGCGCTCTTCTTTCCCGTTTCCTTCAGGCTTTCCCCTGATACGTCGGGAAAAAAATTAATAGAAAATTAGTAGAGCTCCATCGCTATAAAAATATAGGAGAAACAAGATGGGAAAAAGGGACTATAAAATAAACGAAATAATAAAGAACTAAACGTAGAACCACGAATTAAAAACTACAGTCAAAGCTGCCTATTCGCAGGGGATATGTTCCGCAGAAATTTTACAGATATGGAAACCGCGAATGTGGAATGCAAATTTACGTTGAAAAATAGGGATACGTTCCAAAGTTTTCGAAAAGGAGGCAGTCCGTGGCAGATTTTTTTAAAAATTTTCATAGTTTGACAAAGCGAGCTTAACTATGGCGGGTTTCACTTATTGGCGTAGAAAACCTCGTAGTTTCTCGTGTTTCGCAGCATTTATCATTGCGTTAACTCTGATACTCGAGCATTACCTCGTCAATGTTTTTCGTAAAAATCAAATTTCTTTCCAATGAAGGATCAGTGTTGAAAAGAAATCAGCCAAGATGATAGGAAAAACTCAAACCTTCTTTCAGGCTTGTAAAAGTACCATTCCACCGCTTAGAGACACCGTATTTGGTTACGATTTTCAATCCACATACTCAATGCGGCCACCATTTTTCAATAGCGGGATCACGCTCGAGATTTTCGCGGACGCTGTCAGATTGACACGCGCACAGGGATTTGTTTATTAGGGGATTTACGCACGGAGACTACTACACGATTGATTATTATGAAACATCTGCGAATATGGGACTCATGAATAAGAAGTTGTGACTGTAAATGATACGAAATAACTAAAAATGAATTAAGTTAAATGAACAAAAATAAAAGAAATAAAAATGAATCCAATAGCTTGCACTTTTTGGTAATATTTGAATACTTTCTCGTTTATCCTTTTCTCCTCAAATAAATAACAAAATGAAATAAAGAAACTAATATATAAAATAAAAAAAGCTAAGAAATATTTAAGGAAATGTTTAAAAAATAGTAACAAATAAATAAAAATGAAGTAAAGTAAATAAATATGAACAAACGTGAAAATAAAAATAAAAATCCACTAGCTTGCACTTTCTGGGTAATAATTCCTCGAGTGTCCTTTTCTCCCCAAATAAAAAAAATACAAGAAAAATAAATCCAATAGACTTGCATTTTTTTGGGTAATATTTTCCTTTCGGGGAGTCTGTAAGCTTGTACGAGGTAATAATGACTGACAGCATTGATTCTAACGTCAATGGTGACTGGCTACGTGCCAGGGAACTGAGCGTGAGTTAGTCCTCACTTTTGCTTCCAACCGACTTCGTTATACACCTACTAAAGCACAGATATTTCTATTAATCAACGCGGAAAAAGCTCGTGGGTGTACCGAACTAGAAAACACTCAATGGAGCTTGGGCCGTCACGCAGAACCTAATACTTCAACCCTTCCACGTTTGGAATATAGTCTCGGAATTCGGTTACGGGAGTCAGGATCACTAAAACGGATAGTTGTAAAAAACTAGGGGACGTACATTCCAAGATTCTTGTTTACCTAAGCGCAGCAAAGGAATGTCATCCCTTAACCACACGCGACCCCTCTGGTGCTATTGTGTAGTCCCCCCTTCGTACCCATCCCCTCTCCGCGCAATCTTTCCCTCACGGACAAAGAGGGTTTTGTGTAAGCACCCTAAAAATGTACACAATCACACCCTCCCACGTACGTATTGACTCCGAAATGAGTGAAACGGACAGTTTTGGCGAAATCGGACTTTCCGCTCTATTGGCGATATCCTGCCCCCTACCCACACCCACGCTAGAGGAGGGATGGGACAGTTTACACGTGGGACAAACCGTTCAAAAATCATTACTAATGAACTACGACAGGTTTGGATCTGAAAAAAATTGTACACTTATTGAATACGACGAAGCTTTCATGAGGAAATTTTCGTCGAAAAATATTGAACCGTTTTTGAGAAAATAAATAAAAACTGAATTTTGGGCACTTTATGTAAGAAACGAGTCCTGATTATTTCGTTGTAGCACTCATAATGTGTATCTAAAAGTAAAATAAAAATTACTTTTATGTAGCTGACAAGTTAGAGAATAACTCCTCCAAAGGTTTGTTCTAAATCGCTGTCCTTTTTTTGCACGAGATTTTAAACTCCAAAGGGATGATTTAGTACGATTTGGACTCAGCCATTTGCATTGCCTTTTCTTGTTGTGAATAACCATTTTTACGAAATCGTGAGTTTCCTTGCACTAACTTGAGCTAGGATGATTCCTATATCGAAAGGGAGTATAACTGTTAAGTTTCGTTTAGATATTTCAAGTCTATTATGTATTTTTAAAAAAGGCTACCTATTAGTTTTCTTATGGCAAAACACACGGATAAATCGCACGTCCAAATTGTATCCGCGGTATCTTGTTTTGGACAGTCGGAGGAGCCTCCAGTTTTCATGAGTGTTTGGTGTTATTGTTTGTGTTATTCAAGCGTACAACACCTCATTTGATAGCCAGGACACCAGGCCATCTAACGAGTATAGTTTTAGGCTACAATTTTGTCTCCACATGAAGTGAAAAATAAACTACAGAAAAGTGTCCACACTGTCCCATCCCTCCTCTACCCAAGGAGGGTTAAGTACCGCCTTGCATGGTTCTTCACAAGTCCAAGTTAAGTTTCTATCGTTCTCCGAACGCAAAATCATTCGTCATTGGCGAGAAAAAACGAAACCTAGGCTGGTTTAATCACTGACCTGAGCCAAACTTGTAATGGAGTGAACACACACAGCTCCATTACCGTTAATGGCAACTTTATCGACTCTGTCGCCTCCTGTGGTCTTACGCACCCTCCTTCCCACCCTCCAACACATGCCTACGACGTAATTCCGACTTACAACGCTACAAAAGGTCCCGAGACTTTTAGAATTTAATTCAAGCCACTTAAAGCTCCAAAATGCCACGTTACTCTTCTGCGAGTTTGCGTTTCTTAACTGCTAATTATCTTAGGCCGACGAACCCATCCACCCCATACTCGCGTGTAACGGATGACTCCACACATCCCCGCGTTCTGTTACACGTTTATAAGTTAGCCTTCACCACGGATGGCTCGGAAAAATCGAGATAAAACGGGTGACCCCCCTAATTGCGCTGCACGTCAGGAGGCGTTCCTGGGAACTCTTGGAGCTTAAGTACAATGTTTACATCGATTGTTGCAGCAGGGGCGAAGGGCAGAAAACTAGCTAGAAGTTTCACGAGCTAGACGGAAACTACTTTACCGGTAATGTCCTTTACTTCCTAGAAAATGATCACCCTTCTCTTGGAAGGCTGGGCCCAACGAAGATTTGTGACGTAACACGGTTATGACACTAGGGGTCATTGTTGTTGTTTTTGTAGGGACCATTAGACCGGAAGGATCAATGTGTTGGATGTCACGACTGACAGAATAATCGCTTCTTTTTCGGACGGGTTAGTCCACGAGTTAGCCACAAGCGTTAGCAAAAACAGTCTCCGTACCCTGAACGAAAAACAAAACGAGGGTAAAAGCGTCTTGGCAGCCGTCTCTCTTCGCATCGCCAGGGGGCCGCGTAAGAGTAGCCTCGCAAGAAATTACCGACGGTTCATTACTTGATAGAAAAGTTAAACAGCTATTTGGCTTGGGTCGTCGCTGATTTTTTATTTTTAATTTTCGGGAAAAGATGGGAGATCGCGTAGACGATTTTATATCGTTCGCAAGGGTTGGCGGGATGGGAGACATAAAATTGGTTGGGACTCTGCCGTTCAAAGAAATGTTCGTCTGCATTGCTGAAAACGGTGATCGAAAACCGAGCAGAATGAAATGGAGGGAAGAAAGCATAGCAGATTGATCTAGTTCCAAATTCAAAAGAACTTGGCCCGTTTTCAGAAATTGCCCCTCCCGGGGACATATGCTTACCCCTGGCAGGGCTAGATTGGCATTCTAGACACTTTTTCTACCCCCGAGTAACTGAAAACCATTTTTTTCTTGACAGGTTCATTTTTCCTCGAAATTCTTCGACTCCTGGACGCGTCCATTATTCTACAGGCGTACGAAGAAATGAGTGTACTGGCAAAGTACTGAACGCCCTAACCCCGCAATGTGGCAACCTACCCCGCCAACCATGGATGTCCTGGTGGAAGACACGACTGATATCGACTCCGGCAACGGCACCGACAAAACCAATACCACCGTCTCCATCTACTCCATTAAAGAAGACTTCATTTCCAGATGGTAAGTTATTAATAGCATCCGGTTAAAATTTCTATCGGACTGCACTTCCATACCCTTCTTTTCGCCTGGTAACAAAAAGCGAACACTATCCTTAAAAAAAAAGTCCGTCGATCTTAAATCTCTTGTCTCCGGTTTGGACCCGGACAAAAAATACTGACCTCAAAGATCTTGAAGACAAAAAAAAAATCAAGGAAAAAATATCCCAAGGGAGGGAAGGATTTATTTTTCTACCCAGCATCATACAGTTTGTCAAAACTCTTGTGGGGGGGAGGGGGGCACCCAGGGTTCGGATCTCCATCGCCAGATAAATGGATGAAGGTAATGGCTGAATGGGCGTCATAAAACGCACTAGATGACGGCTTATAAAGATAGAGCGAGCATGTGTTACGGAAGCTTTCCCTATGAACTTCTCTAAGCGACCCCACCCCCCTCCTCCGCGAGGGTGGGATAAGGGGGTGGCTTGGCACAGTTAGGAGCATCGCTTGAAAGCATAACCTCCGCGTACTTCCGCTTTTATGGTGCCGTTTGCTTTTAGCGATTACGCTACTAAAAACTTGCTATACACACACAGACAAACATTTCTGCCACCCGTCCCACCCTTTTAATCCCCCCCCTGAGACATGACGTCATCGCTTATCACGTTGTTAAGGGAGAGGCGGAGTTTAGTATCTAGAGTACAGTGCCATCTTCACTATTAACGGAAGTCCTTAAGAAATAATTTCAGAGATCGCAGTAATTTTCTGCCAGTACTTTGCGTGTAACATTTCTCGCGACGGGTGGTCATTACAAGCACATTCTGGGTAAGAACCAGTACTTGGGGTACTTGAAAAAGTTGTAGGAAAAGAAAGGTATGTAAAGTTCTCAAGTACCGGGATGAAGAGGAAATTATATTTTTGCAGAAATATCTAGCAAGTCTTGGGACAGAACTTTGCTGGACGAACTCTCGTAAAAAGGGTGGGGCGAAAAGTTCTAGGCAGGAAAAGTCAAAACGTTTACTGTTTCCCTTCTTCAAATCAGTACAATCGAATGCTCTGAATCGGATCAGTGCGCTGGCAACGCCGCGTTCCTTGGATTTCCCGACCGGAAAGGCCCAAAGCAGCAATGACGTCATGTGTATGGCGCCAGGCCCAATAGCTGCTAAATGTCATTACCCCTTACCCCCCCCCCCCCCTCTAACAATCTTCATCGTCGAAGAAATTTTCGACTTTCGGTGGCGCGTTACGTAGCGGAGCGTTCTTTCAATTTGTATCTTCTCACAATGTTTCTTGATTCGTAGTACTAACCTCGAGACGAGAGTACGGGAAAAATGGGGAAAGTACCGGCAGTGTCGTAAGGGATCAACGGTAAGGACTTTGGGGGGGGAAGAAAAGAGCGATTTTATCTCTTGCTGCCAGTTATATGATGATATTTCGAGTGTTAGAGACAAGCCTCCCGAAACCAGCGAAGGAGTTTGATCGCTAATAGTGCTAATGCAGCGCAAAAGCAATTTTCACTAGGTCAAAAGGCTAACAACGTAACCATTTCTTTCTGAATCGCGCTTTTATCGCTCCGTTTTACCACCTCGCTTCCCTTCGAACGTTTGCTGGATCTGATAAGGCCCTTACCTAATACCAGTATTAAATTTCTCGAATACTATACGACTCATTTCTGCGGAAGCAAACCGGAAACGTAGTTTTGATTGAATGACAGTAATAACGTTTTTCTTTGTCTTTTAGTTGTGGTGATGCACTCACTGAGCGTGTAATGTTTTTCTAAACACTTTTTATACTACTCAATAAGAAGTATTGAATTTCTCTCAAATTACTGCGAAATTACTAACTGATGATAAATAGAGATGAGGGACCAAGGGCAAATCTGTTACCAAGATATATTTGGTTTAACTGGCTGAAATTAGTAAACCCAGCTTACTTCTTTAAGATAAGTTCCTGCAGGCGTATCAGAACCTGTTGAATAGCAGAATCTGTAGAAATATCCAAAATCTACAGACATCTCACATGCTGAAGAATGTCAGCATCTGACAAAGGTTTCGGAATTCATAAAAATGTCAGAAACGTCAGAACCTGCAGAATTTTCAGAACATACCAGAATGTTTGCACAGTATTACTATGCAATAACTGCAATTCGTATTGGCGTGACCTACCTTAAATGGGTTTTCAAAAGAACCAGGAACACATCTAGTAGTAAAGACATTAGATGTCTGCCAGGTGTTGGTATTGGGTGCAGAAATACAATGCTCTCTATAAAACAAAAATAGAATTTCACGTCACTGATATGTGCATTTAAGTACCATTCTAATCTAACATTTAAGTATCTTCCGAAATACCCTTAGTAAGTTCCACAATACTGACTCGCTCGCTATTAAGCTTGAAAATCCGTTACTGCCTTATCCTGGCATTCGCGATACGACTGCAGTAATTCGCTTTGCTGTAGCAAACTTCGGAAGTAAATTTCGGAAGTAATAATAGTATAACCCGTGTCAAACACCAGTCTTGCCCCATTCTAACACCGCTATGACCTTACCTAAGTACTGACACACTATAACTGCCACTTTGCAGTATTCAGTAAATTGCTCCGACGCTTACGTGCATATCAAACATTTCGCCCTGCTTCAACTAAGAATAGTTAAACTAATGTCCATCGGACGGTATTATGCTTTCAACTGCTTTACAAGCCCGTGCTCGCCAGTACTGCCCCTTCATAACATCTTTTTAGCTTGGCGATAGTAGTAAACCATGGGCAATTCTAACGGCGAACCCATTACCATGCACTCCCAACCCGGCTAGCAAAGCGGTTGGGGTAGTCCCGGACTTGACATACACTTACATTACTGCCAGGTTCTTTATCGAACACCATCGAAGTTATACTGCGTAACAACGATTATGCCCCATCTTCTTCTCCCACTCCTCAACTACCGTTATAACTTTCACGATCACTCTGAGGCCAAGTGGATACTTCTGCCGTGGGTATTTATATTGATGGCTTTTCCTTGAGGGGAAGGTGTCATCAAACTTTGGTATCAGTCCCTTTCTCCATGGTATCCATCTTTCAATGAAAGTTGTAAAATGAACAAAAACGAACACATATGTCCAGTATTTCTTCGCAGAATATTTTCTCCATGTAAATATACCGGTATTTTTCAGAAAGCTGGTGTCGGTCTTTCTTCTTGGTACCCCACTTACAGATACAGACACATAAGCGCAAAGAAAGTTTTCAAAGAATATTGCTGGCATATGTTCCATATGGCAATATATGCCTATAATTTTCGTAGAAATAAATTGGTGTTCCAGGAAAAAAATATGATTTGAAAGGAACTATTACTGTCAAACCTATGGCGCTACTTTTTTGGCTATTTATCGTTGGTTCGCAGCACATATTTCTGCAACATTTGGAAACTCTATATTGAAGTATTCGACGTAATCTTGCTACGAAAATTATGAAGATACTTTTGTGCAGGTATTATACCTACTTAATTCATGGGTATTATATTAAATAACGGCTAATTTTAAGTTATAGATTCAAATGTCTCGTCCTTAACCTCGTAGAAATCTTGAAATCACTTTCGAACTGACATAATTTAACAGAAATTCTCGAACATTTCTAAATTGTTCAAACATCTTAAAGAAATCTAAATTCAATCAAAACTTGTACCAAGTTTTCAAATATATTCATACATTTCTGCAGTTTTGCAGTTGATGTTCATGGATATTTACACTTCAACGAAAACTTGCAGAAATGTTAAATTCCGCAGAATTTTAAAATCACTGACCTTAAATCTAAACTAAATATCACAGACATTTTCAAGAAGTAATTTTCCAGAATCTCAATATCAGACTTTGAGAAGTTTCCTCGCAGAAATACAGGCAATCGTAGGAAGCTTGAAGTAATACAAGTGACAATCGACAGGTGGCGTGAACGGCGTCAGTAAAGAGTTAAGTCTGTCAGGAGCAGGTACCAATCCCACTGGGGTAAGGGTAGGGAGCTCAACTTGAAAGTCAATTTGTCTTCGGACGAAGGCGAGACTTTGTGGAAATTATCTAACAGCGTTTTGATGAGGTATAGCCTGTCGCTGACACACACCAATATTCTCCATTTCAGAGAAAATGCGCTGTCAAAACAGACTGACAATATCTTTTCGATTCCCGTCTCTAAGTGGCGATACCATGAAACGGAATATGACAACTCCTTCTGTCCTTGCAAAAAAAAGGCGCAAAAGACGCTTTCAAGGGGGTTTTCAAATTCGAGAGAACTGTTCGAGAAAGTGGAGAATAATATGTAACGCCACCGTAAAACTAAAGCGGGGGTAGACTTTATCAATAATAGGCCAAGAGAAATGGTGTGCAGAGTGCTTGGGAGAGTTTGCCGATCCCCGCAGCTGTCGATGAATCTTTAGTGAGATCGAGTGCAGCATCTTGTGCAATTGACTGCGAAATACGAAGCGAGTGGAAAGAGAGGACCAGCACCGACACACAGAGAACAAAGTGAAGCTTTTCCCCGAGCCAGTACTCAGCGAAAAACTTCCAATCCAGACCCCCCTCCCCTCCCCGGACAATCGTTTCTTGGCGAGCGATGAACGAGGATGAAGAAATGCCAAAGCGCTGTTTTAATTTGTGCATAACTTTGATTCCATTTCAACAAACTCAGAATGAAGAAGTACCGGCCAGTATCCCAAACTGACAGCTTTAGTAGACCCATAACTCAAGAACTGGATGAGTCAATACTCAAAAAATGCTGAATTTAACGATTACCAGTAATGACATTCTGCACCGAAGTATTGGCAACAGAAATATCAGCCTTTTACTCGTCAGTGAATCCATACCTAGTGTGCATTATTACTTTATGGCAAGAAAATCGTCAGAAAATTAAATTAAAATTAAGTGTAAGATAAAAATTACTAGATTCTCCATTAAACAATCAGAATTGATATACGTTGCCTTCGCGGAAAATATTCTTTATGCTCATTGTTACATTCTTCATGAGATTTACTAAATTACCTGTTGATAAATTCATCAGCTGTGGCACAAATATTCCGTGAAAGTACGGGCAACAGAAATGTCAGCCATTTCTGCTCTGCCTTTTCGCACAAATCACACACAGAACACAATCTTTGAGTACTTGCTACTCCACAGCAATACAAGTCATAAACAATGCTAGGAAATTTGCGGAAAAGTACCGGCAGCAGAAATACCAACATCGCTTCCACAGAACATTTCATGGAACACATTACTAGCCAATTTTTCTCATCCAAGGCAATTACTCACCAGAAATACTAACTTTCTATGAACGTACCAACAGTAGAAAAATCCGCTTTGCGTCTACCCTTCAAGGAACACATTACTGTCCTATACTACATTGCTACCCGAAAGTGCGTCAACGAGTCCGCATACCCAATGCCTTATTAAAACCCATTATCCCTCCGTCCGGAAAAAAAATCTTTCTACTTCCTTCAAATCTCCTCGGACGTCACGGGCTGCTTGTTACATGACGTCACAAGTTCCTCAGCACGGAAGATGCTACCTTAACCTCCTGTTCGTGTAATCCAATACCTCTGACTCGGACAAGTTTCCCTTTCCTTCCCCCCAAAAAAACTCCATATTTTAAGAAACTTGTTTCCGTTGCCATGTCTCTTCTGTGTCGTCATAAAATATCCAAAACGCTTCATAAGAGGAGGCAGGTACCCCCACACCCCCTCCTCTCTTGTTTGTAAGTACCATTGCCAATACTCTCTACCTCTAATTTTGGTCTCGTCCTTGTATATGCCGAAGAATTGAGTTCTCCTCACTTTCCTTTCACCGCCCCTTTTTTCTCCTTCCATAATTGAATCCCTGCGACGACTTTATATCAACAAGAGCCCATTTTTGCCTTTTATGCGTCATCCAGAATTGAGTCAGAAAAGCTTTCAACCCTCTCATCCCCTTTTTCGTTTCGAAACGGAACTCGCAGATGTCACACGCGCGATGAGAACTTCCCGCTACCCAAGACGACGTGAAAGGGAAAGGAGTTCGACGAAAACAACTACACGGGAAAAAAATAACGTTTTACGGGGGGCAGACGAACAAGATCCCACGACGAGTAGCTTAGAACAGAGAGCAGGGGGTGAAGGGTGAAAGAGGGTTACGACGAAACCTGAGAGGATCCAGTTCAAAAGTTGATAAGGGAACCAGAGAGGAGGGGGAGGAGTCGCATTAGCTCGCACAACCCCTTCCGCCCCAGGGGTAGCAGGGGGGGCGAAGGGGAAAGTTCGTTGGCAAGGTACACAGTCAAGTATAGCCCGCGGCAGGTATAGAACGCCAGCACAGCCCCGGGCCCCAATCCAGTCACTACCTGATTTCCTGTCATCCATCATCCCGAGAATCGATCATAGTGCGTAAAAACCTGTGGGCCAGGGGGGCTCTAAACTAGTGCCAATTTACCCCGCAGACCCTTCTATCAAAGTTATATGGCGCCCTCACGGTGAATTTGTGGAGAATTTCAAACTTTTTTACACGCCATGTAGTCGCTTAACCCTGGTGGCCAAACCGCTTTACGTGCACGTGGCTTGTTTCCAATTTTTTGGGGGGAGGTCAAAGGAGGGAAAGGTGGACGTAACCAACAAAACAACTTACCCCTTGCCCCTTCCACCAACTTTTCGACTCTTCACGAGGGTCAACTTCGGGGGAAAGAATTGGCAATGGACAGTGTTTGGGGTTCAAAATCCACCCATCTGCGACATGGGTAAGCCGACACTTTGCAACCCCTTCAGGACATACATTCCCTTACCCGTCTTTTTCAGGACCAACGCCTCCTTTCCAAGGGGGGTGGAACGGGAGGTGGTCAGTAGCGGTTTGGGGGTCAGGATGAGGAGGGAAACAGAGGGTTACGTGACGGTACGCGGGTTTGTTCGTTTCTGCTACACGTGTGCTGTTTTGAAAGGTTTGAGTCGCAGAATGTTAGAGAAGGGAGAGCATTGCTTGGGGGGGGGGGGGGGGGCAAGTTGTCTCATGAAATGGGAAGGGTTTTGGGGAGGGAGGAAAGCGCGCTAGATTTTCAAGAGTTTCGTACGTTTCCGAAGAAATGGTACAGTTTTGTAAGGGGGCAAGAGTTTAGAAATTTGTTGACAAGAGAGGGTAAGCACGCAGAGTTCAAGCTAAAAGGGGTGGTTTGACTGTATAGCAAGATTGGGGGGAAATTCCGCCAGACGCATGGTTCGTTGGGTTTGTCATGGTTGGGGAGAAGGGAATTTACACGCAGTAGCAGCAGTCTATTGCGTGAAGAGGGGCGGGAGGGCGAATTTGACACTAACGATGCGTTTGACAATCGTTCTCCAATGGACTTGAGTACTTAAGCAAAGGTAAGAGTGCGAACAGAGCGTGTAGACAGCTGAGGGGTGAATTATTTATCGTTCTGCCTTAGTTCAAAGTTCGCTTTTTTTACATGTTCACTTCGTCCAATAGCTCAGCAGTTCAAACTTGCCAGCTTCCCACGAGTTGCTGAGCAATACCTGGTAGTACGTTTACAACCTTTCCCGCCTTTTTTGTGCTCGCCGTACTGGCAAAGCAATACGCGCACTAGATGTACCGTCGCTTCTTGAAATGCAAAAAAAAGCTTTTTTCGCAGGCTCACACATAGCGCGTTAGAAATATGACTTATTTCACCAAGTCCTTGCTTATTACCTCAACGCTTTAGGTTCGTCAAATTGGAAAAAATAGAAATATTTTCCATTCTTTCATTATTTCTGCGACTTACTTCTTTACAATAGTCTTACATCTTCAGCCTGTTAAAACTTCCCTGGCAACGCACATCCATTGTTGTGTCTGGAGCTGTCTTTGGGCTGGTTTAGCTTTCTATCAAGGCCAAAGAATCAATTTCCCTGCTTGACAAAAAAAAAACGTTAAAAAAAACTGCCGCTAATAACGAGCTGGTCCCTCGCCTGATAGAGTTCGATCACTGCTTCGGCAAAAGATAACAACTAATTTGTGAGGCACGCAAAGGAACTTCGTGAATCAAGTGTACGACAACAATGAGTTTTTTTACCTAGAAAAAGTTTCCCAGGAAACAACAATGAATGCTGTTGCTGGAGGGGAAAAACAGAGCTTCGGAAGCACACCGTACGAAAACTGCCGCGAGGGAAACAATGAATTCATTGTCTAGCAAAAACGTTTGAATGCTTTGTCGGCGGCAACAATCAATTTCGTTGAACAATGAATTCGCAGAATGTAACCATGGATTCCGTTGTAAGGAATAGTTCAAGGGTATCAGCACGAGGCAACAATGCTACATACCCTAGCAGTCGTAGCAACAATGAACGCAATAATGGATACCGTCCCATTAAAACAGCGCGAAAACTGTGGTTAAAGCAATTCTGAACTACAGAATCGTTCCAAAGCTTGCTCTACAATGAATTTCTTTCGCCTGGAATCATTTACCAGTTCAGAAACTGCAGTTGAGCAAACAACGAACACGAAATATCAACGAAAATGGCGTCTCTAGTCAACAATGAATACCCCTTGTCTTGAGTACACTCACAGATAGCAATAATTAAATTCTAAATTGGGTAAAAAATAAAACGTTCGAATAGTTTAACCTAGTCAAAAACCCATTTCTTTCCAAGAAAGTTGGACAAGGCCCAAACTGCATCTGGAAAATTTCTATCATTTCGGATGTATCGGGACATGTAACGAAAGGGTGCCCAGAGACTTTCCATGACTATTGTTTTTGAGAAACATTATTTACGGAAGAAATATTGTTACGCTCTGCATTTATTACTGCAGAAATCTTTACGTTGCTTTTATCCTAACTTTTTAGGGCAACTCCTCCTTCTCTCCTGTAGGCCTAGGCAATAAACTCCCTAAAGCATCTTCTCTTCCTTCAAGTTCCTGCAGCTAGTCAAGTATGCAGTAATGTTTTCTGCCATCAACATTTGACATACGAGGTATTGGCAAACGACTCGAGGCAGGCAGAGTGATTCAGACCAGCTCAAGTCAAAGTTCTCTTTTTCTTTTTCGCTCTTCCCCTCCCCAAAGAGTAATACAGTATCTGGACTGATCATTGATAGCTACGATTCTTGGCACCAAGTTTCTACTGCTTTTAAGTGCATTTTTATCGTCATTTTGCCTCCCCCGGCGCTGTCTACACTATTACTCGTACCACATTGAAGCCTCGTATTTTCCCCCCTTTTTTCTTATCAATGACATGTCAACGAGGTTTCGCTTATTCAAGGATCAAGAACTGTTAAGATCCGCAGTTCTAATTTCTCCACCAATAGTCCCTCTAGCATTATATACAAAGCCCTTGCGTAAACATATGAACGATATTCGTCGCTCCTTCCAGCCAATCATCGCCCTTATTGCGCATTTCTGCCTCTTCTTGACAAGGGTTTCACTTTTCCCCCACCCCCAAGTGAGAAACTGACAAACACAGGCTCGATTGAAGGTGAAGTGCACTCTTGCAGCAATGACTTCTTTCATTTTCCTATAATTTGCTTCCGTTTTATTTTATGTTTTTATTTCTTTGCAACTTGATCCTCTTTTTTCACCTCTACCACTGCTTGCACTTCGCCTCAAGCTAGGCAAGAAATAAAGGCAAGAAATAAAGTATTTTAGTACAAAAAAGGAAATTAAATACTGTAGGAAATCAATTTTAAGACTCGTAAAATTAAGTAAAAACATTTAGGAAATATAAAGCGTAAAATGGAACATTAAAAAAACAGCATAAAACTATAACAGCAAAAATAATTCGAAAAATGAAACCCGTAGAAAAAGAGATCGAAAATTAAAAAATAGCTTTAAAAGAATGAGAAATAGAATAAAAATTACATATAAAGCGAATTTTAAAATAAAAATATAACATTGCAAAAATATTGTACAACATATTGTAAAACATTATACAAGATATTGTAAAAAATAATGCAAGATATTCTAAGAAAACAAACAAAGTTTGGGACTACCCCCAAAAAAACATGAATGTTAAGAGCAAAAATAAATAGATTAACCCCAATAATCTATGGAAATGCAGTGGAATGGAAGTCAAGAAAGTTAAATAAGGCTTGCAAGGCCAATCGATAATTGAGACACGTTCCGTGTACCGGGACCGGCAACTAAGCAACGCCCGCTGGCAAATTCACGTTGACTAACTACATTATGACGACCTCTTGCGATAATTAGTTTACCCAAGACTTTTAAAAGGCACTTTCGGGTTCCAGCTCATCTCCTATCTTCAAAGCAAAATTCTTCTGCGCTAAAAGTGAAACATTGCTTTCTCTACAATTTCTGCTTAAGAAATACGTTCGCCGTAAAATTAAATAATAATAATAATAGTAATAATAATAGTATCAATAATAAAAAGGAAAACAAGAAGAGGAAACAAAAGATTTTCGCAACGAAACAGGAATGAAGTCAATATGGCTCATAAACATAGGATAAAAGAGAGGTGAGGGGTGCAAGGGTCCATCTATCGAAGTTGAAGTTGAGTGGGGTACATCGTCTCGTTTTTCGGTGGGCTCTGGATGCTACCGAAATAATTAAACCCATTTCTCCCCGTGGTAAAAGCTTTCGATTGATCTTCGCTCAACTTCCCTCACGCCCAATTTGCGTTACATTTGCCTTTGGGGTGGAGTGACAGACAACCAACCCCCTCACCCCCCAACCACCCTTCCATTCCTGTTAGAACTTTTAGTACTGGCATCATGCTGACTTACAACTAATGCTTCTCCAGTATAAAGAGGTCATGCCCCCTCTTTCTACTGCTGGAAGCCAATAAAACACTGAAGACTTTCTGTTCTTACAGTTCGTTTTGTCTTCTGGAGCGTACACACACAAAAAAAGAACCCCGGAAGGAAGGAAAGCTTCCTACATCCGGTACTCGACGAACTTCTGATATTTCTTGAGTCACTTTTTTTGTTCGGGGAGGGTTACGAACGCAAAATGCCCTCAGGCGAACGTCCTTTTCGGGTAAAGCTGTCTTGGGAACCTGTCTTGCCTTTATGTCTTTTAGGAGAATTCGACCTCTTCAATTGGGAAGGTTCCAATGTTGCATAGGATAGGAACATTAATCCTACACTCTGGAGAGAAATGGGAGTGTTATGCTTCACTTCATTTTCCTTCTTATAAGTTTCTACATCAAGTCGAGTTGAAAATCACCGGCCAGACAAGTTTCTTATTCGCCACTTCCGTCTTAGAGATCCTCGCAGAAATACGCCTCAAGATAGTCTCAAACTCTTTCTAATATTGTCGCTAACACTCTCAAAAACTGTCTAATACACAATATAGATAATAGCAATGATTGTTAATTAACCAATGGGTATTAGTATGTGCTTCCACTCTATAAGTAAGCTGACATCCCTTGTCACATAAAACAGCCAATACTGTATGTTATTTTCCATTCACAGGCAGATCATTTCACGATCGAGCAGAAGTGTGTTTTGGATATTTAATTTTTGTTACAACTTCTTTTCTGGGGCTGATGTGACTGAAATTTGCTGACAACAGGTCAAATGCAGCCACGTGGGTGAACTAGCGGACGTTGCGCTGCCGTCTGTGGCCTGTCTGGCGAACGTATACTCACTGTTAGAAATTCAGTGTTGCAGTGCGGGTAGTTTAGAGAGGTTCAGACACGAAACTCGCATTTGTGTCAAATCTGGTAGGAATTGGCGTATAATTGGTAGACTGTAGCTGGTTCACCGTATGTGAGACACGTGGCTAAGATGGCGGACGTTGTTGCTGCCATCTATAGCGTGCCGAACGAACACTCTACTTCATAAAAGGACACTCATGGTTTCATTGCGAGCGTTTGGTAGAGTTGGTTCCAAGTCCACACTTAACATTTACCAAACGCAAGAAACTACACTGTTAAAAAACTTCTGCGATTTGTGGAGAAAAACGTCCACGAAAAAGGGGTAAACGAAAGTGCAGTGTTTTCTTCTCACTTTTTTCCGTCTGCAGCACCCTCTCAGTAACTGGAGTTTCCGAACTGCACTTTTAGGAGCCGCCGAACTGTTAGAAAGTGAACCTTCGAATCTGCAGTCTTAAGAAGTCTGGCTTCTAAACTTGCAGCCAGAGAACTGCACTTTTAGAAGTAGTGGTGTTTCAGTAATGTAAACTCTAATATGCAGTGACTAAATTGCATTTATTTCTGTTTTTCGACGTTTTGTTTCCTTCAATGCAAACAATTACAAAAATATAAGGCACAAAAGTATAATATGACGGAAAGAAAAGGTAGCAAGATGAGGCACAAATACAAACACACTCAACTACATTTGGAAAACATGTCTTTACAACTAAGTGCAGCTCTGATATGGTCGATGGCTATTATGCTGGTTATCATATTAGGCCCATTGGTGTGTTTGTCGTTCTTTTATAAGTTTGTCGCTCAGACTGCCAGCCGACACTATGAACTAGAAATTTTAAAGCTAGAAACTTTGATAAAATATTACTTGCATTCCATTAAAGTATGTTTTGAGACACTTAACAGCTCTGACACAGTTGATGGCTATTATGCTGGTTATCATATTCGGCCTGTTCCAAAACAGAATAAGGGCACGAGGTTGCCCTGGCCGAAAGCGGTATGTAGGTTCAAAACTCAATGCTATCTCAATTAACCGTCTTTATTTGCCCAGTTTCACTTTAAACTTAGCTCACGAACAGAACCCAAATCGTCCAACTGCTACAAGTCGGGGGCCCAGTTCACGGTTACAAAGCTGGCTCGACACTGTCCT